>JAMJFZ010001131.1:12142500-12215000 GCA_026225945.1 Cricetomys ansorgei
TATGCTATCTGCAAGGAATCATATTTCAAGCCACTGTCGGCCTCTATTGATGTGCTCAGAGTTGAAAGGTTATGCTAGTAAATGCCATCCGAATTTCCAGCATTAGAAATCGGTAGAATAATCTGCCGCCTGTCACGTTGTGCTCATCCTACACGCACTGTGTCAGGACATTTTACTTATTTTAATTCCAAATTAATTTCTTATTACTGGTACATTTCTCTCATTCCTCCATACCTCCCCCAGTCCCCAAATGGGGCTGGATTTCTAACAGAAATCTTCAAAGGGAATCAGTGTCAGTAGAAGAAACTTACTCTGGCACCCTGTTATTTTTATTTTTTCCCAAGCAGTAAGACTAAAGCACAGGACCTCTAGGCCGAGGGGACCTTTCTTGTTAGACAGAGTCACAGACTCTCGGGGCAGCTCAGGATAGGCTCACCATTGTCAAGTGTACAAACTGAAGATCTTCAGTGTCTTAATTCTAGCATTAAAGTGAGCAAGAGAAGAAACAAGACACAGTATTCTTCATTTTGTAGAGAAAGAAATGTAAAGTCAGAAATACTTCCTAAGGAGCACGCTTGCTTTATTTGTGTGAACAAAATGCTATTTTCCGGTTCATTTTTGAATTAGAACATGGAACAAAAGTAAGATTCAGGAAATTTAGCCATCGTTCTAAGTCCGTAATTTATTCATTTTTAAATAATGAAATGGTGTTTTTCTGAATTAAGCCATGTATTATTCATGCAGGCACAGGCAGTGTAACGTCCCTGGATTTCTAGAAAGCAATGTACATTTCTTTGCCTGGCAAGCACTATTTTCTATATGGTATTAATTTTATGGCTTATTTTATTATGCAAAGTTGGAAAGTAAAGATAATTTCTGTCTATAATGTGGTGCTTATGTAGACAAAATATGCAAAATAATACCTCCACCTGAGCCGGCTCCCTCCTTCAGTTAGCTGGGCCCCGGGAGAGCCTTGAGTGAACGCAAACTGCTCAGATGAAGAATAAGAAATAACTTGACCTACAGAGAAGGAGGTCAAAAAAATCACTAAATTCAGGCAAAATCCAAATTTCATTTCTAGATACATGCGCTCAGTCTGTTTCAGGTTTAGGACTTACACGAGAAGTCATGGTTTTCAGGAGAGATGTAACATGGCAACAATTTCAGTTGAAAAATATTAAGAAATTGACTTTGAATTTTTTGCATAAATTCTAGAACTAGACCAATGACCTGAGAATTGATCCTAGTTTTAGACATCAGACATCCTGTGGCTTTCTGTTTTTCGTATCTTACTCTCTCATTTGGAAAAATCTCATTTTCTCTAAACTGTCACTTTTTTAAAAGAATTATGTCAGCCAGTCCCGTTATTTAAACTGTCTTGATGTATATGTGTGTTCACATATAGATACGCGTCAATGAATAGACACAGTTGGCTATATTCTGGTTTGGATTTTGTATGTATTGTGTTTTTTTTGTCTAAAGATATAAACAGCAAACCTGGTTTTCCTTTGGGGTCTCTCTCACCTCCTCAGGCTCCTAGAACTACAAATTTACCACATTCGATAGTAAGAGGAAAACTTTCTCCGGAGCTGTTAATTTTTAATGTGCTGGCAGATTAAATCTATTGCTTTCAATGACCACAGAAACTTTTTGAGAGCAAGAGAATGTATGCAGAGAGAAGTTTTCCCTGGGAAGGAGAGAGGTGGTCTGAAATTGGACATTCTTCGAGGCAGTTGAAGGTCCTGACGCAGTTAACACCATACACCAAGAAGCCTGGTGCGTGCTTTGATAAATCTCAGTGGTATGTGGACAATAAGAGCCTCTGGTTATCGGGTAAAGAACCATTGGTTATGTTTCATTTATTTTTTGGTCTAAGTTTGGGCAGAAGCCAGCTTTAAGAATCCCCGCCCCCTTTGGCTTTCTTGACTAGTAGCACCATTGTCCTGGAAAATGGCTGGGTTTTTTCAGCCCTGCTTGGCCATGCAGGCAGTGAACAACTGGCCACCAGCTGGGAGGTGCTGCAGCTCGCAGGGACCCGGTGTTGGAGATGATGGCCCAAACCTCGGATTTTCAGTATTCCATCATCTTGACTCCCAGGGTTTGCCCCTACTGAAATGCTTGTCTGGCATTGTCAACCTTCCTACTTACTAAATTCAGTATTTATTAGGAGCCAAAAACATCTTCATACTGTGTACTCGGTCCTCCATAGGGCAGATGTGGAGAAATACTTAGAAAATACCAGCCCCTGAAGTGATTCATTCCCATGAAGTATGAGGTTTGCCTGGTTTTAAGAACATCAAGGCTGATGAAATTCCCAAATGACATCCCAAGAGGTTGGTGGGTGCTACAAAATGTTTCTGTGAGTGCTGGGTTCCTTTTCCTCGCTTTTTGCTGTACAGAGAGCCATACCCTGATGATCTCAAGGGTACACAAGAAAGGCACAGGGGAGAGACGTCCAGAGAGATGTATATTAGGCCACTCAGGGACGATGTGGAGAAGGGGGCTCTCTGTTGATGTGATTCCTCACCCGTCCCTGTGAGCGTCCGCACCTCCTCAGGCTTGGTTGCCAAGTGCCAGCAGAATGTCCTTTGCCCTTTAGGGAGGTCTGCACCTTACTGAGGCCAGATGCAAGGAAAACAGAGTGAGAAACAGGCACCAAAACCACAGTCTTCCATTTCTTAGCTGCAGGTGAGCAAACCTGCTGCTTCTCCGCATTTCAGAATCATTTCAGTTGCAAGTTAACCAGGCGACTACCAAGATCTATTCAGCTCTTTAGTCAAAGCATGGGCTTGAAACCTTGGGTGTGGCATACATTGAAATTACAGGAGTTGAACTGAAGGTATTTCAAGTGTCACAACTGCTCTGTGACACTGGGTGATATGTTTATCCATTCGTTATCCCAGAGAACACCTGGGGCGGCGCTCAGGGAAATCAGATACTGCCTTTTAAAATAATTATAAAAGGAGCCTAGATTAGCAAGCATACAATCCTGAATCACGATGTTACTAATTCTGGGCTGTTTAGGGCATCAGCTTCCAAGTCACAACAGTGTAATAACTGACTACAACTGTCAGCAGTGCTGAGGAGACAGAGTGCCAAGTCTGACTATTTCTAAGAAGCAACTGTTTCCTGGAGATGAGATCCAAGCATTCATTTTCTGTTTATAAAATTAAGACACTCTGTCGGTGGCATTTCCTATTGTCAGTTTCTGGCTGGGTTCTTTTGTATGTGTTAGACATCTAGTCAGTGGGGAAGCAAGAAAATGAGCCTGGATTGGGGTCTAGAAGGATCTGACTTGGTCTTATCTGGGTCTCTAACAGGCTCCTAACCCTGAGCAGCCCACGCTGCAATTTTTAAGGTTTCGCAGGCTCCTTCTTTACAATCTGCTCCCTTACAGTTCACTTAACAGTGGGTATGTGTCTTAGCGTCCCCCCCACCCCCACCCCAGTACCCGGGAGGTACTGGAGCAGTGTCAGGAGAGGGAGCCTGGGAGAAGTCAGCTATTTTATTTTTAACCTTAAAAGGAATTTAGTTGAGCAGATGCTACCCTGAACTAGTCAGGGTAGAAAAGCCAGGATATGGCTTTTAAAGGGCACATCTCTCATATCTACTGGGGCAAAGTCATTCTGGCAACGCTTCAAAGGATATAACTTTGGATGGCGAAGTAGGTAGGCTCTGCAGTGAGATCACATATGGCAGGCTGTCAAAGCCTCCTACACTTTCCGTACATTTATATAAGTGCAAATGGAGGCTCTTAGATGGAGTCCCCAGCAATTTCCTCCAAGACTGCTTTCAGATTATCTGATATTATTTGACTAAATTATCTCTGTAGAAGCTGAAGACAACTTTTATGATCAAATATTTTGAAATTAGTTTTCCTCGTTGGCAGATTATCTGAAATATGAATTGCTCTCGTTTGAGCACTCGAAATTGAAAGGCTTTTGGTAATAGCAATTATACAAAAACAAGGGTACTGGAGTGCTGTATATCACGCTGAAGGGGATATGTTTATAGGTCAGTGATGTCAATAACTGGAGTTCTTACAGATTCCTCGTCGTTACCCTTTCGTTCCCAGCTAATGCAAAGGACAGACTGACTTTTTTTTTTTTAATGAGGGTATTTCATTTCCAGAATACATACTGATTTTACTGACTCAAGGCATTTAAATGTAGTCAATTCGTATTTATTACATTTCCCAAACCTTTCATAGGGCATCTGAGGATGTGGAAAATAGGAAATACATTAAAAACACATAAAAATCTAAACAATTCTGAGGTAGTGCTCTGTCCTCATTGGCTTGTGCCTTCTTGCAGCTGTCTCTGAGATGATGTCACCTCATGGTCTCCGTTCATGAGTACGGCTTCACAATTAATAATAATTATTGAGCACTTGTTATGTGCATACACTGTTTCAAGCATCTTCACTTGGGTTTCTAATGCTAAATATTGCTGGGTATAATTATTGCCCCCTTTTTATAGATAAGAAAATTGAGGCATGGAGTTAAATAGCTTATGCAAGTTCATACAGAGTAACAGAACCAGCATTGGAACTGATACCACTGTTAGCCACCATTACCAGTTGCTTCAGGACAGTTTTAAGTAATTAGCTTACAATTTTAATTCACTCAAGTTTCATGGGTTAAAAGAACCCAAGATTTGGAGCAGAGTCTCTCTGCCAATACATGTGAAATCTTAGTAAAGTTCTACAGATATATCTGAAAATCCTGATACTTGTTGTTTTTAGAAATAAGCCAAGATCCAATAGTGGGTCTCAGCAGTCAATAATAAGGACGTAAACCCAGGGTGTCAAAAGCATCTCAAACTTGTTGGTAGCTAAGGTATCTTCCCTGTCCTCAAGGACAACATCCCTAAGATACTGGGACCACAGCAGCCAAGGTGCAGTGGCCTTCCCATAAGTCTCAAGTGTGTCCATGAGTGCTGAGTGTTGCATGTTGCTGCAGAATCATAGAAATAGAAAGTGTGGGTAGCTAATCCTGCTGGGAGAAGTAGGTAAAGGATTTGCCAAAGGGCTGACATGTTAGGTCAGGCCTCGATGGCCATTTTCTACATGGAAAGGAGGAATGTGGTATTTCGGGCAAAGGCGAAGCATATTTGTAGGATTATTTCTTATGGTGAGAGAAAAGTCTGGAAAGTGAAAGACTTGGGACAAATTGGAAAGGAAGTCAGGGAGCTAGGAAGGCGGACTTTGTCCTTTAGGGCCTTGGGAGCCATAAAATGTTTCAAAAGGAAATGTACGGTATTAAATCCACGCTTTAGGAAAAATAAACGTGGTCACAAAGCAAAATAGAGGGTTAGGCACATCTTCCGGTTAAGACTGAAAAGTAGAAAATGGTTATAATGGGGCCTGTCCCTGGAAATTAGGGGAAGGGCTGATGCAAAAAGCCATCAGCAGGTGAGGCTGATATCTTGATAGCTGGTTCCCTGGAAGTACAGGGAGGAAGGGTTACAGCTTAGTTCGGTTTGGAGACTGTGACACATGAGAAGCCTGTGGGACACCTCTTGAAAGAAAGGGCTTTAGAACTGGAGAGAGGTTTGAGTTCACAGTTCCATGTGGGAAAGTACTTGTCACTTAAATGGAACCTGCAGCCACAGGAATTAGAGATTCTCCAGAGGAACTTGCAGTTCCAGAAAGAGGGAGCGTTGGGGCTGGAGAGATGGATCAGTGGAGAGGAGGGCTTGCTGCTCTTGCCGAGGACCAGAGTTTGGCTCTCAGCACCCATCTCAGGCAGCTCATCTCCTCCTACAACTCCAGCTCCAGGGAATCTGACACCCTCTCCTGCCCTCTGTAGGCACAGCTACACACACATACACGTTCCTTAAAATCTTTTAAAGGGAGGAGGGGCTACTGAGAAGGTGGCCCTGAGAAATTCCCATTTACTCATAAACAGAGGGAGGGAAAACTGTACTGATGATCGGGTAAGGATATATAAAGAGTATCTTTCCCTTCCGCATAGGGAGTTGCCATTGGGAAAACAAAAAGACTTACAGAAAGAATGTAATCGAGTATCCGAACTAGAATAGAAAAAGCCATCCCTCCACCCAGTGAGAAGATGGCCACTGCTGTACATTGGCAGTGAAGGCTGACCCCTGATGCCATGGGTTAAAGGGCAAGAGGACTGAGTGTATTCAGGGAGTGTTGCTCCACTTCCCAGTGGGTTGATGGTGCAGAAAGGGGTAAGGTAGCATGGACTAAGGAGCAAGGAGAGGGCTGGGAATTGTCTGAGGGAGAGAAAAGGCAGATGACATGTTTAAGTTGAGGGGACTCAACACTAGGTTGTGAAGCTGGAACAGAGAAAAAAAGGCATTGAAGATTTGAGAGAAGGCTCACTGGAGCGTGGTTTTAAAAGGAGAAGCCTAAGAGAAGGGCATGGAACTGCAACATAAAGGGGCAAACTCTTGCCTATCCACTGCAGCCAAGCTGGGAAGAGGGCTTTGTAGATGGGAGGTGAGCCAGAAAGGAATTCACACTGTTCTCACCAGTGAGACAACAACAGAACTTTTGCTAAGACTAGTCAGCCGCCGTCCAATCAGACAGGCTTGCAACCATGATGGCGTACACATGGGAAGAGCAAAGCAGTGTAGGCCAGCCCTGGACTGATGACCCGCACGATGCTGTCCCTTTCCTGCCAAGCCGTATAGGGGTATGGTATGGGAAACTTCGGAGGCATTCATAAACTCCATCATAGACAGGCCTCATTCAATGAACTGCTACCCTTCACTGTCACCCATTTGCCCCCTGCTGCATCTGCTGCCCAGGTCTTTCCCACTATTGACTGAAGAGCAAGATAGTCAGAACCAAAGACTCTGTTCATTAGTTCCCAACACCCATTAAATTCTGAAAAATCTTCACTTAAAGGAGAGAAAGGAGAATTTTAAAAATACTTTTAACTCCAAAGACCATATTTACGTGCTTTTTTTATACTTACTTCATACCCCATGGGATAAGTAATTTTCCCAGGCCCCTCTGGATGGGTAGGCTCTCCAACCGTCCTCCATGTTTCTCGGTACATGGTGGCCGGGCTGTTTCAGGAAGCAATAACAGCACGCACGGTCCTTCAGGAGACACCAGGGAAGGAGGTGGCGCTTGCTTCATCGTTCGGAATTCATTTTATGGTAAACTTTTAAAAACACTTTTAGGGTTTAAAGATTCATTTCTAAGTCTAACTTTTAGCTGCCACTGATAAGACAGGAAGCTGTTTTAATCATTCGAACTGTACTTACACCTGCCTTCGTGACAATTGGGTTCACATCAAAATAGATTATATTAAACTTTGAGAATGTATCTCAATTCTGGCTTTTGTTGCTCAAAGAAGAAATGGAACAAGGAGAGGAGGTGGCGAGGAAGAGAGAGGAAGCTTGTAAAAAGTAAATGTTCCTTTCTGTTCCCCACCCCCATAACCCTCCCTGCCCCTTGCACTGCCTGGCGCAAGCCTGTGGCCAACTACCGTTCTACAAATATTTAAATGGAATGTGTAAAGTAAGCCATGATCTATGTCTGCTTGCAAAAGTGGGCCTATTAAATGAAACAAATGCCATGTGTGTCTGTTTCCAGCTGAGGCTGTAATGTGCGGGCCAGTGTAGTGCCAGCTTCCCTCTGTATTCAGCATCATAAACCACACAGTTTATAGTACCATATGAATTTGGGGGGCTGATTGTTTTATTATATCTGAGTGTAAATTTTTCATCCCTTTCAGTTCCACCACCATTCTCAGAGAATACAGGTTTTGTGCTGATACGATGTTTCCTAGCTCTAGGCCTGGCCAACCCCACTACTGACTGTAATTTACTTTTTGGTGTCTGTCGCCTTGAGCTTGCCTTCTGACTAGCTTGTTGAATGATGTGCTAATCCATTATATTTTTCAGACAAGTGTATCGACCAGTATAAACAGACTGGAGGGCACAAACCTAAATGAAAGCTATACCTCCCTGAATCATTTAAAAAGCTACGGCTTGGTGGCACTGTGAAATAACCCGGCTCCCAACATTAAGTAAAGGAGAGGGAATCTCAATAAATAAAACAAAACATTGAGATATCCCTGCCTGTGGGCGTGAGGCCCCAACTTCATGTACTCAGACTGGTTCGCCTCTCTTATTTGAACATGATCAGAAGAGCCCACTTTAACCATGTTCTCTTCTGATACACATCTGGGGTGACACCCAGCACTCGGCATCCCCTGCCACCTGCAAGACATTCTTACTGGATCCTGGGTGTGTTTCACTTGGAGTCACGGACATTACTGTGACATGTTTATACAAATAAAGAGCGGAAATCGGGCACTTGAGGAATTCAACAAGAAAAATAATTAGCCTTGGATTGTTGCCTTCCAGATCATTCTCTTTGAAAGAGGTATGAGAGTAGATGGGTGAATAGGTTTGAGGAAAGTAGGTTTCAAGTAAATCTTTCTTTTAAAAAAAAAATGTGTCTGTGGAACTCAAACTATATAATTTTCAAGGCCAAATCCATGAGGTAAAAGAATGACTTCTCTCAGGCTGGGAAGTAGCTCAGTCAGTAAAGTGCTTATCATGCATGAGGGCCTCAGTTCAGTTCCCAGAATTTATGTAAAAAGCCAGGCACAGTAGCACGATTTTAGCAACAACCCCCTTACTTAAACACACACACACACACACACACACACACACGCACACACACACACCCCACAATTCACCTTGGTCACTGAGGAAAGATTCTAAGCTGATGGGACTTTGGGTTGGTACACCCAGTGAAAGCTATCACATGGCCGGTTCCAAGCTTCTTGGTGGGAATGTATTTTAGACAATTAGAAAGGAAAGCAGTTCCCTGATGAGAAATAGGTTGTTCCAGGGACCTTTGATTCATGTTTTTGTTGTTGTTTGTTGTGGTTTTTTTGTTTCTTTGTTTTGTTTTTTTTTTTTTTTCAAGACAGGGTTTCTCTGTTGTAACTCTGGCTGTCCTAGAACTCACTCTGGAAATTAGGCTGGCCACGAACTCACAGAGATCCTCCTGCCTCAGCCTTCTGAGTGCTGGGATTAAAGGTAGAAGTCACCACCACCCCAGATCATGTTGCTTTTATGCCCAGTTGTACTAAGGATTACTTGTATCTCCCTAGATTACTAATATATATATATATATATATATATATATATATATATATATATATATTGCTAATCTGCTTTCAGAGGTTTTGCGCATAAGTGTGTGTTTCATTGTTTTACTGCTTCCTGGTAAGCTGTAGCCCGTTGCAGTAGCCTCAGAGCACATGCCCGCAGCTCTCAGAGGGTGATGGCAGTGATCTTGTTTGGGGAATCCTCTATCGTGGTATGGTGAGCCTTCCCTGCCTGCTGAGCACTAACTTCCTGATGCCTGGTCCTTGTTGGAATAAAGAACATTAAAACCTTATTGAATGAGAGTGGCTGGGGAGAACCTGAGCAGTAGTTACAGCCTAAAACTCAGAGCCTGTAGACACACTGACTTGTATAACAATAGGCTCATGAGTCCTTTGTTCCAGAGGCAAATAAAAGAACTTGCTATAGTTTAGATCTGGGAGCCCCTGCCCCCCAGCTTCCACCTTGTGTTAAAGAATCAACCCTCATTTTGATGCTATCAGTAAGAACCTTTTAGAAGTGAGGCTTAACAGAACACTTTAGGTAACTGGGGCATGCCCTTGAAGGTGGCTACAGGACACCAGCTCCCTGCTCTCTCTTTTATTCCTGGTCACCATATAGTGTGAGCACCTTGCCTCGATGCACCACCTCCCCGATCTGATTGGCTTTCTGTTCTTGGCCTCAAACTACTCAAGATTATCCACTTAAAAAGGGCTCCGGAGGCTTCAACCAGTGGTCAGCTGATCCCGTTGCTTCCGCCCTGCAAAAATGTAGTCCATCATGGCAAAGTGCTCACACTTCATGGTGTTAAAGCATACCCGTGCCACAAACACCCATCTGGCTGTCCTTCCCAGTTATTTCTTTCTAAAGTTCTTCCTTTGGTACTCTCAGAGTTGTGAACTCACTTCTTCTTGGCTTGTCTCTCACTTCACAAGTCAGATGAACTCTTGATAGCCAACTTTTGCCCACTTGGGGAATACATCAGTGGAGCTAGTCTGTTCTACATTTAAAAAGTATCCATAGAGCCAGATTTGTCGGCACTAAATAAATGTTTGTTGACTGCGTATCCTTCAACATTCATGGATCATTTGACTCATATGGATAGTTGAAATTGTTACTTTCTTGTTACCATGATCAAAAATACCTGGCAGAAGCAACTTAAATTAGGAAGGATTTCTTTGAGCTCATGGTTTCCAGGGATGCCAATAAATCGTGGTGAGGAAGGCTTGACAATGACAGCAGCTCAGTCTGTGTTGGCAGGAACTCAAGGCAGCTGGTCACGTCATAGTGGCCAACCAGGACACCATGAGCTAAACCCTAAGCAGAAGGAATATAACCCCCAGGGCCCAGTCTCAGTGACCCCTAGTAGTAGAGACCATATGTCCCAAAAGTTCCACAACCACCAAAGTATCCTGGCCAGATGGAGCCAGATATTTAAGCACATGAGCCTGGTGGAGACATTTAAAACCAAAGCATTCAAACCATAGCATTCTGCCCTGGTCTTCTTAGGTTCCTGGCCACCTAATCAAATAGAAAATGCAATTTGTTCAGCGTGAGAGTCCTTATAATTTGTTTAGGCTTTTGATTTGTTTGTTTGGTTTTATTTTTGTTTTATATGGTGGCTGTTTTGTTGTTATCTTGACTGTTGCTTGCTTTCGTGAGGGAGTTGGTCTTGCTCTGGCTGGCCTGGAACTCATTCTTTAGCTCAGGCTGGCCTGAAAGTTGTGGCAAGCCTCCTGCTTCAGCCTCCCAAATGCTGGGATTACAGGCATGAGTCAGCATCCCCAGTTGTCCGTATTTTGACAGTTCTATCACTATTCAAAAAGCCTCAAGCCTCTTCTGGGGATAAGCCATGGCCGTGGGCCCCTATTAAAGCAGAAGGCGCATCTCTCTATGAGGCAGCAGCACAAAGGAAACATTCCCATTCCAAAGGTGAAGAATGGGAGAATAGTAAGGGAACATTAAACCCGAGTAAGACTAAACGCCAGCAAAGCGAACGTTAAGTCCTGTAGTTCCATGTCCAGCGTCTCAAGCAGTGTGGTAGCTTCGTCTGTGCTTCGAAGATCCGTTGACCCTGCTGCCTACAGCATGTACAGTGTCCCTCTTGGGCCAGCTTCACTCCATGCCCACGGCTTTTCTTTGCAGGAATTTCAGTCTCTCCATGGAAACTTAATTTCACATTCAGTTTTCTTGGGTACTTGATACAGAATCTAGCCCTGCTACACTTTGTCTAATCTCCCAGGATTTTTTTCTGGAACCTTAGTGGAAGCTCTCACGAGCCAGATATGTTTGCATTCTGTGTGCCTTGAGACTGGCACCACATGAATGATAATGTTCTAATATCAACTCAAGATGGAGCTAAATACCCTATCATGGCCACTGTGGCCTCCGAGTAGCAACATGGCAGAACCTGGGGAAACAATCCCCAAGGTACCTCAGTTAGAGCATCCTTATGACAGAAGTGTCTTTCAAGTGAGGTTTCAGTTTTGTGCCTTAGAGCCTTGGATAAATGTGACATGACCTTAAAATACCTTCATATCATCCCAGTGCAAGGGGCCACGTTTCCCTTTTAAAAGCTTTTATTTTTTTCCTTTGTGTGTATGAATCTCGGTACACGCATACATGGCATACATGTGGAGACCAGAAGGCAACTTGCTGGAGTTTTCTCTCCTTCTACCACAACAGTCCCAAGTATTGAACTCAGGTCTTCAGACTTGGCATCTGGCTGCGCCCTTACCTGCTGATCCATCTCCCCGGCTGAGAGGAATATCTCCTTTAACGATCATACTCATTCTGTCTGCACTTGCTTCTGTCCACAACTTTCAATGCGTTTGTAGTCTTTCCTGCATGCCTTTCAAACTCTCTCCTCAGCTGTTTGCTCTGAATCACCACTATAAATCTGGATAAAAGCAGTGAGCAGTAACCCTGCCAATCCTTGTTTCCAACTAAAACCTCATGGGCATAGTTTTGCTAACAATCTTTCTGTCAGCATTTGTGTCCTCCAGACTTCCATCAGGATTACACCGAGTGCCTGCTGATAGCATTCTGGGGCTCCTATAGCACACAGCCCCACCTTCTCCCATATTCTTCCCACATAACCAGTCTCAGCAGCCTGACGCCTGAACGTTTACCCCATCAGCAACCTTCTTCATTGTATCGATTCTCTGTGTTCTTTACTTTTCCGGTTACTGTGATAAATACCTGACTCTTAAGGAAGGAAAGAGGTATTTTGGTTCATGACTTGAGGGAATGTCAGCTCATCATGATGGGCAAGGCACGGCAGTGTTGCAGGCTAATGGTGGGAGTGTGTAATGGAGGCTTGTTCTCTCCATCCCCATTTTATCCACAGAAATCAGTGCCAGCCATATAGAGTTCTCATGAAAACTGAGGATGTTGGGAAGACCTCCTGGCGATGATGTTTTCCAGTATGTGTCTCAAATGTACATTCCCTTACTCACACATCTCAGGCATTCAGACTTCCTACCTGCAAATAAATACAACATAAATACAGAAAGAAATCTTGTCTGGGCTCAGACAGTAAGCCTGTACAGCTAACGAAACGTCATGTTTTATTGGATGGCTTGGAATGGACAGTTGAGTGATCTACAGGGACTCAGTATGTGGCTTGACAGATTTCATATTTCAGCTCCTTGGTATTTTCACCTGTAAAACAAGAATAATTATTCATGCTCTCTATATATTATAATGAGAGATGATAAAGATTGATGAAATATGGGTGCATAGAATGAAGGATTCAGAACAAATGTGCTCCCGAGCTCATAGATATGCTATTACTAATAATAGAATTGTCCTACTCAGAAATACTTTCCTTATTCAGCTGTGCATTTAATTATGAGTGATCTTTTTCCCTTCATTGAACCAAAAATGCATTAGGCAGCCAGTCAGTAATACAAAGGCAACTAAAAGATGATGAAGTGAGACTTAAACTAGAAGTATCAAAAACAAACAATGTCATGAAATAGTTTGCTTTTCTGTGAAACTTCCAAAATGAGAGGTAAAGCCTTCTCAGATCTCCAGGAAGCCAAACACAAACAAAACATGGAAAGGTTCAAGCGGTAATGCAGATGTTCCGAAACATCTGGATGTTTGCTGCCCTGTAGATTCGCCATATGGATTTCCTGCAACGTTCTTCCATTTTATTTCAGGCTTTCAAAATTAATTTGAAGCTATAGTTTCGTGCTTTGTAGACCAACTAGTTAACTATATCCACTTGTCAACCATAAAATACTAAATCTGTGCATGCTTCAGCAGGACATATACCAAAATTGGAATGCTAAAGCTTTGAGCTTCGGAGCTGGTAGTCTTGGAGCAATGATCACAGTGTTTACCAATTCATTGTTAAGTAATGACTTCTTAAATAAAATGTGGCCATTGCACAAGCTAATGCTAAAGGAACTTGTGTCTGAGGCAGCTAGGCTGAGAGGAGTAGCTTCCTAGGTGAAGATTTTGCAGTAATGAACACTGTCTATTACTTGGGCAAATGGGAGATAGTGACCAAGATGGGATATAAAAGATACCTCATATACATTAGATAAAAACTCATTTTTCCCCAGGATTCTAATTGCTCGTTCCTTTCTAAGATGACTCCAGGGCAGAAAGGAAAGGGAAATAATTCTGGGGAAGCTGCGTGAGGCCAGATGGCAGGTGGGTTTGAAAAGCCTACAAGAGCCTTTGCAACTGTCTCCCACCCCAGCCCCTCCAGCCTGCAAACTTACAGCCATGGTAGTTACCCTCAGTCCCTGGGGCAGTGCAGAGCCTCGTGTGGCTGCCTGCTGCCTCATTTTTTTTAACAACCACCAGAATCATCTTTATGACCATACGATCAAATCATTCAGCTCACTAAGCTCTCTTCCTTGGCAAAACAAAATCTCATTTGTATTGCTGTTTTGGGGATGCTCCAGTTCTGACCTAGAGCTCTCACGCTTTGTTTCTGTGTTGTTCCCCCACTCTGTAAACACCCCAGGTTAGTTCACTTTCCTTTAATTGTTTGCCGTCGATACTTGGAGGAGGTATTTTCGAAGAGATAACCCCTCCCAAACATACTAATCAGTTTATGCTTCTAACCCCAAGTGCTTGTCCCAGGCATCAAAATATGTGACGGTTGGCCAGATTAAAAGCTGTCCAGACCTGATTTTGTCTCTACCCAGATGGCTGTGAACATGACACTGGGATATTAGTCTTGGCTTTTCTTGACAGACCTGAAAACCGGCCATGCAGAACTGTTTAAAATGGGGAGGAAACACTTACCCTGAAGTTTACCGCTGATGAACACAAGCGAAAACACGCAATTAGCAAAAAATACATGTCAGAATAAAGAAGAGCAGCGTGCTCCTCCTGCGCTTCCCCGGCCTTAGCGGAAGGTGCCGAGTGCAGCCGGTACTCTAGAGGTGAAAGGGGGACTTGGGCTCATTTCAGCGAAGTGAAAATTACTTGTAGTTTACGCGTGTGCTAATTAATTTATGCCCTGACACCTCTTTTAATTAAAAGTATGTTTTAAATTATAAAAGTATCACACAACAAAAAAATGTAATCAACCGCAGGTTAAGACAAGAAGATTATACTGCGCGTATTTAGAAAAACGCACCGGATACAGTTTGATGTCTAGATTCTCATATACTTAGATGGGGATTTGTATTTACTTGTTTATCTTACAGTTACTGCTTTGTCAACATTTTTTTTAAATTAAAATATTGCGGACATTGTTCAGTATGTGGACACCTTCCGTATGCGGCGTTCCTTTCTATCGGTGTGCAATAATTTAACATCCGATTGAATACTTAGTCCTTTCTGAGTTTTACCTCTGCAAACTATTGATTTTGTTAAATATCCTTGCAGCATGATTCGTACCTGTGTATTCCCTACGCCCAGGATGAAGGTCTAAACACTGGTTCAGACGGGCAACGCGGACATCGTCAGATACGTAACCGAGTTCTTCTTGAGAAAGATGGTCCTGATGGACTTTCTCAGAGTAGCGTACTGAGTGGCAACCTTCACAGAAAAGAATTGTACTTTTTAATAAGAAGCGGATGGCACACTCTTATATCTAAGGGGTTTTCTGTTATCAGCTTTGAGTCGGAGTGAGCTCGAGCCCACGGGGTTGGAGAGCCTCGAAAGGCGTGTGTGAATGACTGACCTGCAAGGAGGTGGTGTTGCTGACTGTGGCGGCAGTTCTCTCACTGGGCGTGGCTGTGGTTCCAAAGCCCACGCAGCATAGATTGACAGCCCGTGTCCATCCCACCTATAGCGCATGTCTGTGCCTCTAGTTTAGTCTTGAGTTAATCCTAGAAATAACAGAGCAACAATGAGCACTGCGTATTAGGCGGCTTTGCCTTTTACCGCTGTCTGAAATAATTTTCTTACTCAGTATGTCTATGTAACACTCCTCGTGATAAGAAAAAATGAAAACTTGACACTGGATATTAGATCATGTTTCGCGGGCTGGAGAAATGGCTCAGGGTTCAAAAGCACTGTCTGAGGAACCTAGTTCAATTGTCAGAACCCACAGAACAGCTCACAGTCTGTAACTCCAGTTCCAGGAAATCCTTTGCCCTCTTCTGGACTCCATGGGCACCAGGTCCATATGTGGTGCAGACATACTCATGCAGGTAAACAGTCGGACATGAAAGAAAAATTAATCTTTTTGTAAAAAAAAAAAAAAAAAAAAAGAAAGAAAGAAAAAGAAAAATAATGTTTCACCTGAACCAAACACAAAGCAAGCTTTATTTTTTAAAAAGGGTGTTATATGGGTTTTGTAAGTGATGAGGAAATCCGTATCTTATGCCAGGTCTTCTGTCAGAAAGCAATAAGGTACACAAAACAGCAGAAATGATGAAGGCTTTTATTTCAGATATGTACATAATTTTTCATCTTGTGAATTTTCTTGAAGCTTCATATTTGTTAAACTTTTGCTGTTAATCTTTTAGTACTGGGGAATGTGCGGTATTGAACCTCAAGGACAGTGGATACTGAATTCCCCTAACTATGAGCTACACACTAAAGAAGCTACCATGGCCTGATATAACTTTCTTTCATTCTTTTTTTTTTTTTGTAACAAGGTCTCTCTATATTAGTCCTGGCTGTCCTGGAACTCACTGTGTAGACCAAGCTAGCCTCAGATTCATGGAAATCCACATGCCCCTATTTCCCAAGTGCTAGGATTAAAGGCGTGCACCACCACGCCCAGCTCCTGACATCACTCTTACATGAATTGATGGGATGAAATTGAAAAGTGAGTGAGCTCTGGGTTTAACCATTATATGATGGTAAGAGGCAACATCTCATTTTATTCAGGACAAAGAATAAATGAAAAGCCATGCCTTGTGGGGCCCCTGAAAGACTATTCATTCAGACAGACCTGCCCTGTCCGTTCCCATCCATAGTATGCCCAGAGCTGGGAATGGAGAGCTGTAAATACTCCCAAGTGCAAAGGCTGGGAACATCTGCTTCAAAATGGGGAAATATACTGGGGTAACTAAAGCACTGTTCATATTTTGAAATGTTCTTGCTCAGCAACCTTTTAAGAAAGAGATTATATTTCAGCAGTTTGGAAAATAATCCCCTAAGATTTGACCTATAAAGGAAAAAGATGAGCAGCATCAATTATTAATGCTTCATCTACAAATATTAATAATGTTTGGGTATAATGTAAATCCATACTTCCACAGTGGAGACAACAATCCTTCCTCCCTTCACACAGTGTGTCAAGGTTCATTGTAAAAGAGAACAGCACCTGCTTTGTGAGAAACTTAAAGATTTTTTTAAAAACTGTACATATGTAGCTAGTAAAGAAGGAAGCAGATAGCAAATAGAAACTGAAAACCTAACTATAGCAATCAAGAAAAATAGTGGGTTGAAGAAATTACTTTATACTTATTCCAGGTAGTTGTGCCATCGTTGAGAATAGTTGAAGAAATATGGGCAGTTGGCCTTGCTCCTGCCTGCAGGTTGTGTATGAGGGGAAAGTCACTAATGCTACATGAAATTTCACATTTATTTCTCTTACAAATAGAGACTACAAACCGTAGAAATATTAATAGTGCCTGTGTTTGTCACTAACAGAAATCATTAATTCTTATTTTATTTTCACGTCATAGTGTTGTTTTTGTAAATATCTTAGAATTCAAAAATTGAGTAGTCATTAGATCAGGTACTGGATACTGTTATGTAACACATTAATAAAGGAGTATAAACATTACTAAGGGCTGTGAGACAGCTCAGGGAGCAAAGGTGCTTGCTACCAAGTCTGATGATCTGAGTTCAATCCACAGATCCACACTGTAGAAGAACACTGACTCCTAGAAGGTGTTCTCTGACCCCCCGTGAGTTACTGTAGGCCATGTGTGCATGCGAGTGCATGCACATAACTAACACACATAACTAAATGTATAAGACAATAAGATAGTACATTATATTATATATTGGGAGATTCATTTGATCATTTGGTAATAAGATGCCAACATTAATTATTTGGTGGGACAGGGTTTTTCTAGAAAGCCCTGGCTGGCCTGGAACCCACTATGTAGACCCGGTTGACCTTGAGCTCACAGAGATCTGCCTCCTGAGTGTTGGGATCAAAGGCAAGTGCCTCCATGTCTGGCTAATGATTTCTTTTGTGATCCTAAAGTCTTGTAAAGTCATGTAAAGATATTATTTGAAAAGGAGAGTTTCAAACCTGGAGTGGTAGCCCACACTTGTGATCCTAGCCCTGGGGAGATGTCAGCAGGAGGGCAGTGAATTTGAGGCCAGCCTGAGCTATACCACAAGACAAGATTTCCAAAAAGTTTTTTTTTCTCAAAAAATAGTATTAATATCTTAATTATTTTCTGAAGAAAGACTGGAAGGATGACAGTTTAGACGTCAACAAACTTACAGCCAACAGAAACAAATATTTTAATGAAAGAACTTGTCCTCAGGATACACTAGACATTCATGATGAATACACAAAGGGAAAATTATGAAAATAACGTGATGACATCTTTTGAGTACCTCCTACATAGGGAAAATACTTTATTAACTGGCATATAAGAAATAAAAATTGTATTTGTGTAGTAGCATGCAATCTATACTTAGCGTGTGTTTGGGTCAGGTTAATCCGATAGCTACATAGACACTAATCATTTATTCATGGTGAGAAAGTTCAAAATCATTTCTTCTAGGCTTTTGGAAAGTACATTGTTCATATGCACAGCTGCCATACTGGACAGGGTTTCAAAGTCCAACCTTGACTCAAGGCATTTCCAGTCTTTTAGAAACAGCCACACCAGACAGGGTGATGGGAGACTGCAGAAGGCAGGAGGAGGCGACAGGAAGGCTTCCCTGAGGAAGCGTTCTGCAGCTCAGTGCAGAAAGCCATGCTTCAGAGCTACGTACGCATGCGCTTTAGAAGAAGGATGGGCAGATTCAGGGTGGGGAGGACGTGCGCACTTAGCATAATAGGTGGCTTTTGTCTTTCTACAGTGTTGGAAGTAGGTTGTCAGAAGCCCCGAATATGGGATGAAGTGTGAAAAGGGAGCTGTCACGGGAAAGACTAGAGTCTCCAGGGTCAGGTGGCAGGCAGGGTAGCGCAGGGTACGGAGGGAGAGCGGGTGCGAGAGCAAGCTGGGCAGAGTCTGAGAGCCAAGCTGCAGACCTCACCAATAATCTAGCTCTTTCTGCTCCTGCAGTATGCCTCTCTCAGTTTCTCTTCCTTGTTTTCCACCTTCCAGGTGGGGTGATGGTGTAAAACTAAAGAACTCACCCAGCTGAACCTTCTGAATTGAAATCACCTTAGTTTTTATAAGTGTGATTTCTCAACAGGCTGAAAACATAACTTAGCCCTCAAGTAAAAAACAAAGACAAACTAAATCACAAATACTCTGCAAGGAATCTTAAGCTGTGTGATGCCGACCCATTATTGGGACTGATGTCATTGCTCTGAAGGGTTCACTTGCCTTGGAGTTCCTCTACTTTTCCATACGGAATCATGCTGGTGCTTAATGCCTTTTAGTTACAATGGGAACGTCTCAAATGCAGGCTCAGAAGCTCTGGGGAGGTTTCAACAGGCTACTACAGCACATTATGTTCTGTGCCGTAAAAATCTGACGGTTTCTTTTTAGTCCCTGGACTTCTGCTTTTTTACACTAACGTTGTAGGGTTTACTGTCTCCTCGTATCGTGATTGCTAATCAACAAGAAGGCATCCCATTTTGAAAACTGATTATTGGAGTTATTAAACAGTGATAATTTTTTTTTTCCTTTTGTCATTTCGGAATCAGTGGTTAGGTAGGAAGCACTGAGTGAAGAACTCTCAGGAACATAAGAGACTGTCATGAAACCCTTTAGATATAAGGCCCACGAGTTGTAGTCTCTGAAAGGGAACTAAGGCATCTCGTTTACTCTGACACATAGGTTTGGCTTGGACTGAAGAGTTGGCTCGGTTGGGTAAGAATACTTGCTGAGCAACAATGAAGACCTGGGTTCAAATCCCAGCACCCACATTAAAAAACAAAATACTGGGTATAGCCAAGTATGTGCCTGTAACCCCAATACTGTGGGGTTTGGAGGCAGGGCGACTGCAGGGCTCACTGACCTTCAGCATAGCTTCATGTTTAGTTACATATCCTGTCACAGGGGACAGACATCTGAGATGGTGTAGCAGGACACCAGACATCCTGTTCCGGCGAGTGTGCCGCCACACACGGGTGTGCGGACGCCACACACACGTCACACGGACTCGCTTGCTCACACACTCACACACACACACACACACACAATACATTTCAGAAAGCTGAGTAACAGCAGCTTTCCCTTTCAGTGGGGTAAGTTTCACCAAGCATCATTACTCCATTCCCAAAGAATTCTCGGAAATCTCCCCTCTGAACAGTGAGGTCTACACGGCTTTTAAGAGACAGTTTGATTCATACAAATTCAGGTGAAAAATAACTCCTATAAGTTGTTACTACTTTGGTTAAGTTGTGGTGGAAAGTGAGCGGGAGGGGAAGTGTGCACAATAGTGACTAGGAAAGATGAGAAAAGGCAGCTGGGTTCTACTTTGTACATGATAATATAAATGATTAGTTACGTGCAGCTTAAATTTAATAAAAATATGTGGTTTTTTTTTTTTTTTTTAAAAAAAAGATTGGATATGCGTCCATTGGTAGAATGTACAATGGATGTTTTGGGGAGATTAAGAATTATTTCACACTGACGGTGTATTTTCCGATGTCTCCCTTTTTAGTTTAGAAGTCAAAAATACGTCACTTTGTTTAAGCCAGACTTGGCAGGACTTAAGTTCAATAACAAACACACACATTTGGACCGTATTTGTCATCTCCGTGCCTTGGTCTGATGAGACGTGCGAAGCTGCACTCATCCGCCTGTCCTGCAACTCAAGAGAAGTGGTCAGTAGCCCTCACCCAATGCACAGAGAGCATGGAATTCCAGAAGCTCTGACACCCCTGGGAGGGGCCCAGTTCAGAGTTCACAGACAGGAAGTCCCCCAGTCCCCCGTCAGGAAGCCATGGTTTATCATTGACTGGTTTCCCCATGTCACTCTTAAGTTCCTGCATCCTTCCGTCCTTGCCCACGTCACCTAAATAAATCATCTTATCCTTCATACACCTGCAGGAACTTCAATCTGGTTTTCAACTTACCACGATTACTGTGCATCCATAGTTTCGCATACACATTAAACATTTTTATAAAAGACAGGGATGACTTTATGTCTGTCATGGAGAAAACTCCTGTAGCAATGTTGACCATAAACAAACATTCTCCAGTCCATTGGAAAACATACTAAGTGCATTATTCTTTTAAACCAATTTTATTGTGTACCTATTGAGTGTCTTTTTATCTTAAAAGTTTTTGACATATTTGTCTATGTTATGCGTCTGGGTGTTTTGCTTGCATGTGTGTCTGTGCAGCATGTGCCTACCTCTTGCCCACGGAGGTCAGCAGAGAGGGCATCCGGTCTCCTGGAACTAGACTGAAGGACAGTTGTGAGCCTCCGTGTGGGTGGTTCCATTGAGTCTGGATAGTCTACAAGAATAACGGATGCTCTGAGCTGCTGAGTCGTCTCTCCAGCCCATGAAAAGATGTTTTAAAGAAGATAATTCTGATAGTAAAGTAGCTCAGTGACAGAGTGCTTAACTATTAACAACATGCACCAGACCCTCAGTTCAATCCTCAGTAATAGAAAAGAAGCTCACTGTTGTTCTTATTTGGTTAGATCTCCTTAGTATTAGCCAGTTAAAAGTTCTACAAATGATCAATGATACATTTCCAAAATGAGACTATAAGGCGCACCCCATCAGCAGCTGAAGGGTATAGTGGGTACTTTATGAAAAACAGTCTGTAGAACTTCCGATGAATTCAGTGGCTAAGAAACATAAGACTTTGAGCGCAGGTGTTTTATAACTCAGTTTCCCTGCTGTGGGGCATTTTGATATTCTGCTTACAGACTGTCTTAGTTGAGTGTGATAAGAGGTCTTCCCCTATCATGTAATTACTGTTTTAAAAATAAAGCCAGATTTTTGTGAGGTTTGGGAGTGCAAATATATAAGGCCCGTTTTGTTTTTTTTTTTCTTTCTAATTATGAAGCTGCTGTCAAGCGGATCTATAAAGCAGATGCACTTTGCAAATTAAAGGTTGAAAGCAAGGTACCCGTGGCTCAAAAACGGCTCCTTCTCTGGCCACCGCTGTAGCCTGTGGCACTGAAAGCAGGTGTGAGGTGAACATACTGTCTCCAGTACCAGAGTTCTGTAATCCTCCCAGATGCAGGGCAGATCCAAATATCCTGCGGCAGTCAGATTTCATGTTGGCACCACCTGCTAGCACAGAATTTGCAGAAATTGAGCTATGAAGGCTTGATCTTTCAAGGGTCCCATAGACCCAAGTCCCCTTGACATACGGACTTACTTTTAATTTCCCAGCCTGTCAGATGGTTCATTTGGGGAACTCTCCGGGCTTTGCTTTTTTGCTACTTAATTCCTTCTGCTGATAACGGCTTATAGGTTTTCTGAAAGCTACGAATGACTCTCCCTAATTCAGTGTTATCATAACTAGATTTTGTGTGATTAAGTGCACAATGTGAATTACAGTAGCTGAGGGAACACTGCCTCATGTCCTATATACTCAGACTGGCTACCTTATTAATAAGGACTACTGATCCATCTCTCTAGATTTCTGCTCTCATGCATAGATATATATTCTGCTTTTGTCTCCGTACACACACCTCAAATAATATATACTTAAAATAAAATATATTGAAATGCCTTTCAGTTTCTCTTTGGGATTCAATGTCAGGTTTATCGGGAGGAATTTTTCCTCCGGTTCTGTTTTTGCTTTAAGTAGAGCTGATTTAATGTCTTTTTCTGGTGGGAGAATAATGTCCCTCTTCTGTGAAGCAGTCACTTGGATGAGAACCATCTCCCTGGCCATGAAAGATGGAGAGAAATTAAATCCCATTCGTAGCTGAATACTGCTTATGAAAATGAAGAAAGGCAATCGATAGAAGAAATGAGTGTGGCCAGAAAATGGTGGAAAAGCAACTTCCTTCAGATACAACCTTCCAATTTTTCACAGTAGCTACCCATTTCCATGCTGGTCAAGCAGGATGAGAGTCTGTGGCTACATCAGCGCACACCCTGGAAACTTGCTTAAAATTGTTCGTGGTTCCATGATGAACTTGACTACAATTTAAGTGTTTACTGCCCAGGCCCATGGCCTTCAGTCAAAACATTGCAGCATATAGTTCCAGGCCCCGTATCCAGGCCCTGTTGGCAGCACCTACTATACAGATCTTGGGGTTTTTAGTTACACTTTTAAAAGATGCGAAATCTGTCTCAGATAAGATTTCAGGACCTTACCTTCTTAGTCATCGTATGGATGAAAATTACTAAAACCTGCTTTGAAAATCCATTTTCCAAAGGTAGAAATGTATTTAGACTATAGAAATTAATTGCAGAAATTGGCACTTTCATTCATTTGCTGTGGAATGCTTTGTTGGGACAAAGATAGAAATTTGTCACTGATTTTGTAGAAGCAAGATGTTTTAGAAAAAAATTCTTTGACAAGGAGACGGTTCTGGACTATCAGCAAAATGGGGTAGCTATAGAGCAATGGTGAAAAACCAAGTGTGTTGGAATTCCAGACAGACCCAGCAGGACACACGAGTGTCCTGGTTGCCCCATTGTCAGGTTTTACGATCTCTCTAGGAAAAAGAATGCAGGTCATATTTTATAAGTTCAAAGGCTCATAAGAAAACCATGAACAAAAATAACTTTTAGAGAAGTAGCTCAGCAGTTAATCACTAGCTGCTCTTGCAGAAGACCCAGGTTCAAGGCACAGCACGTACATGGCAGCTCACAACTGTCTGTGACTCTAGTTCCAATGATCCAACACCCTTCTGGCCTCCAGTGGCTCCTGAACACACATGGTGCACATAAGCTCATGCAGGCACACACACATACATATGAAAGTAAATTGATAACCCTTTTCTTTTAAAGCAGACAACAATCAAGCAAGGAAATTTTAGAGAACCTTTGACTGAAAAGCTTGTCCAGTTGCAGCATTTAGCCATGAAGAATACCTCTGTCCACTGACCCACCAAAGGAGCCTAACTCTTTGTTTTGTCTTGACTGGCCTCTCGTGTTTAGGTATATGCTCATCGTACTTACCATTAGATATTATGGAAATTTGATTTTTGATGCATGAGCCATTTTTTTCTCGATCTCTGGTCAAAGTAGATGACTACACAGGAGGGGAGAGCACCAGTGGTTTTCAGAGAATGCTATCGAAGGCCTCAGGACTTTATAGGATATGACAATCTAAGAGGATCATTTTTTTCTGTCTTAATAATCCAAGACCAGTTGTTTTGCAATAAAACAATGAGGTTATTAGAAGACCGTGGGCCTGAGATCCCAACTACCCCAGACCTGGGGAGCAGAACTTCAGCTCCGTATCGACTCACCTTCTGTTGCTGCGAGTGAGCGCAAAGGGACCGTGAGGACTCACCACTCCGAGCCCTTGCCACTCAAAGTCTCTCTATCTTCCTTGGATCTGTACAACTCAAGATATGCTCCAATAGCCTCCTGCACTCACTAGTTTTCTGTAGCCAGTCATTAATATTTATTCTGTATGTATTTGTTGGCTATTGGCCATGTATTATATAACCCTGGGGATACTGTGATATGCAGGATGTTCTTCCCTATAGCTACACGATCCAGAGGCCTTTGGTGACATTGACATCTTTGTCAGGAAGGAACCTGCCCTGAGGGATGAAGGTGTTCATCAGGATCACAGGGATTTAGTTCTATCTCCCCTGGCTTCTTTAGCACAGGGAGTCTTTCTGGTGAGTGTGCTGAGACTCTCTCCTTTATTTTAGTGGGAACTCATCAACTCTTGTCAGCTGCCCTTCTCTATGCAGGACCACGGGACCAGTTTCATCTGTTACCCCTGCCCTGTCACAGTGCCCGTTCTATCAGGGTAGATGGCTTTAAAACAGTGGCTTCTGCCTTTCTCTTGATTTCTTAGCATGAGGATCCATCTGGTAGGAGCTCCATACAACTTTTACTAATGTCCATTCCCTTTGTTCGATTAGGAAATTTTAAAAACAGATTGTTTCTCAGCCATGCAGGGATGGGCTTGAGAAGTGCCAGATTCTGGCAGGTAGTCAAAGTTCCGCATCCATGTAAGACAATTTGTCACAGACCAACCCTGAAAGGAGTCAAGGCCAAGCAGAATTGCTGAGAGGTGATTTGGGCGATCCAAGCTTCTCTGTGTCTTACCCGCCTAATCTGATTTGATTCTCAGGGCTTAATTACACTGGTAGAAACCTTATGTAGGAAATTTTCCACCTACCACATCTAATTAGATATGTCCCCCAAAACTTGAACCTTGGGTCACTGCAGTTTACCTAAGCACAGTAAAAGCTCTCTGTCTTAGCTCATTATCCTCATAGCTGCCTCCCCAGGGAAAGTGTGGAGCGTACCCTTTAACCTGGAAATGATGTGGCTGCCCAGAGGGAGAAAATCCACACACAGAAAAAGAACAATCTGTGGCTGCCGCTGACACTCCGACTTTGCGTGCGCATGAAGAGGACCCCGCGTGCCTCTTGAGAGTCTCTAATGCCCCTAACGGTGCTTCCAAGGCACCACCTCTCATTTTATCTTCATGGCCTTGCTGTGTGGGAGATGGAGAAGAAGCCTTACTAGTTTTCATAAAGAGAGGGATATTATAGCTTGCTGACTGACCTCTGGGAGTTCAGAAATGTGTGTTGAGTCCACGTTGTATTCTGTGTGTGTTGGATGGGTGGTATCATCTTGGAACACGTAGCCTGAATGACTCCTAGGAATCTTACCCTCTGAATTCATCTCCCTGCCGTGCTGTTGGTCCCCAGCACAAAGGAAAACCAACTCTGCCACCTTTCATAGGTACACTCACCAATTAAGTATTTATAAAGCCCTTGAAAGTTGCAGAGAAGAAGGTGAAAGTATTGAAGATGTGTGTTCTCCGTCATTGAGAAGCTTAAAACTAAACTGGAGAAATAAGACACAGACATATTAAAATTTAAGGGGTGATACGTAGTCTCCTCTGATGACATACTGGGTGACTTGGTGTCTCAGTAGGTCAGAGGCAAGGAAGAATGTGGCTAAACAGAAGAATATAAAATGGGAGTGGAGCAGACTATGACTAATGAGTAAAATGGATCTGCTGGGAGAAGGGCATCCATGTGGAGAAACCCAGGCGAGCACACGCTGCTGACAGAAGTGGCCGCAGCACTTCCATGCAAAGCAAACTGCTGAAACCCAAATCAGAATTTACATAGAGATGAGCTGGGAACTCTTTTCAAAACTGGTAGACTGGGGACTCCTAAACACCGACTGACATTTTTTAGATAGGCGCATGATGATAATCTTTTAAGGGTGATTTGAGTGACAGAATAAGACAGTGATTCTCCTTCTCCAAACTCTCTGGAGCCTCCATGTCTTACAACCTCAGCCTCAACCTCATTTCTCATTGTCTAACATAGCCCCAATTACATACCTACCTGGGGAGAGGTGTCCCCAGTTCCTCTGAGGTATCACCGTGAGTCAGACGTAATAAAACCTGTGGTGACCTCTGCTTGCGTTCCCTACGTCTAGCAGTGGGCTTGGCGTGAAGTATAGACCGCTGATGTCACTAGATTGAATGCTGCATTGGAGACAAATGAAGCTCCACCGCCCATCATTTGCTGAATGCTTGCTCTGTGTTAAGCATGGCACAAGGTGTTTCACAGTATTAGCATGCCATCTCTAATCCTCACAACCAGTCGGTGAGAGGAGGATGAACACTGTTGACGTGTCTCCAAAGCCTCATTCATTTTAAGACACAGTGATAGTTGGTACCACAGTCACTTCCTTTAACTTCTCCTGGTTCTTCTCCTTCTTTTACAGGCATAGAGTGGCCTAGTATTGTTTATGATACATGAAAATGCTCAGCCTGTTTTAATATGATATTTTTATTATATTAATATTATTATATATCTAATATATAATCTAATATATATATATAATATTATATTCCATACAGTATGCTTTGATATATTTACCCCAACTCCTTCCTCTAACTCCTCCAAGATCTGTTCCCCATCTACCTCAACTGAATGTCCTCTTTTTTTTCTTTAATAACCTACCAAGTCTAATTTGTGCTGCCCATATACTTTTGGGTACAAGCTATCCACTGGAGCATGGTCAACCTACCAGGGGCCATTCATTTAAAGAAAACTGACTCTCCTGCCTCCAGAAGCCACCAACTTTCCATAGCTCTTGAGTTAAGAGTGTGGAGATTTATGAGTCCCATCCCCCTCCAAGCTGGGATCTGACTGGCTTGATCTTGTGCAGGCCTTGTTCAGGCAGCCACAGCTGCTGTGAGTTCATGACTGTGGCATCCTGTGACATCTAGAAGACATTGTTTTGTCCCTGTGCTCCCAGACCTCTGGCTTTTAAGGTATTTTCATCCCATCTTCAGCAATGGTTCCTGAGCCTTGGTGATGTAGATGTCCCATTTGTAGCTAAGAGCTCCACTGACACTCTCTATACTTTGGCCAGCTGTGATTGTCTCAGTGGATATATTAAAGTGAAAAACAGGAAGAAGCTGTAGGGAATACTTTCTGAGTAGTAAGCATGAACCCCAAAGATCTTGCAGAGGTAGATAGCCACCCACCAACACAATAAAAGTTTTGGTCAGACAAGTGCCAGTCATCTGGCCCTACATTCATCTTCCCCAGTAGGCTAGGGCCAACAGAAGTCATCCTCCTCCTGTGTTCTTCTGCCTGGTCTTCCATACAATGAGGGATTTGAGCTAAGTGCTTTCTAAGGTTCCTTTTTTCATTTTCTCTTCAAAGATCTAAAAGTAGCATATTTAAGTTCACTTACATGAAGAGACAAATGACAGCTAGTTCTTTTCTTTACCATTTGGGGGGCTTCTTGCAATTTACAGGGGAGGCTTCCCAATACACGATCCTTGCTTAGATGGTGCAGGAGGGTTCGTGCTTTGGAGACACTCACCAGCAGGTGGATCTAACTGCACAGGTCTCACATAGATGATGTAAGTGCCCCAAACGTATGTCTCTTGTGTGCTCTTGTCTCTTAGCATACCTCACACAGAGTAACAGTCATTTGTTTTCTTATGTTTTATTCTTTAGACTAGAATAACTTTGGAGGCATCAAGATTTTATCTCTGGGTGCTACACTTCTGACAATACTCAAATAACAGATAACACTTAGGTTCAATGAGTGGGTCAGTTTGCATTCTCATACGCAAATCTTTCTCAAAAGAAGGTCTTGGGATCAGCTCCTTCCACACCTCAATCGCGCTGATGCCGTCCCACAAAGAGAAGACTCCTCTCTGCAACTTTGCATCTCTTCCCACCCTGTCTGCTTAGCCTCAGGTCTGCTCTTCTTTTCCTGAAAGGTGAGGGATACCAGACCCAGACCTCTGACCCTCTCTACTCTCCTGCAGATGTGGAGCAAACAAGAATCTCTTTGGGATTCACCCCTAGGAAAGCTCCAGTGAAGACAGGCCTGGCCTTCATAGATGGACTCACGGATCTAGACAGTGTTGGGAGTTAGAGGACATTCAGTTGTAGAGTTCCCTTGCTTTATACCATATATAATTGTAAGCTTCATCTCATTATCAGATACAAGCATTCCAAACTGTTCCCCGTGTAGATGGTATCTGGGGTTTCAGGGTAAAGGGAGGAGGAGCAGGAGGAGGACCAGGAGACGAAAGGACAAGGGCACCCTGACACAGCACAGAAAGCACTGGTTTTAGTATTTGAAACCAAGTGTTTTTAAAAGCCCTTACTATGTAATTTAAAAAACAAACCAAAGCCAATTCCCCCTGTTGATTAATGGAGCTGGCAGGTTAGTATACTTTTATCTGATATGATTTGAAACTCCAGAGGTAAAGATTGAAAGAACAAAATCATTCCCTTTTCCCAGGACTCTATCTGAAAGGCAAGAAGAAATTTTGTTATTCCATGAGCCCCATTAGATGTTTAAATATGTATTTGACTCCAGTTTTGTCCTCAAAGCTGATTTTCCCAGGGTCTGTGCCTACGTGGCGACAGTGCCAAGGGCAGAATGTCATAGTGCTCGGGGGCAGTGGTTTTGCTTCTGTTCTGTTTGAATCCTTGATTGCGACATATATGCCTTAAGCCTCACTTGCTATAAAATCTATTTTACTATGGTACTTAATTAATCCTCACTTCGGCCAATTGTGGCAAGTAGCCAAAGTGTATCTTCCTTGGCCTTTAAAGTTGGTATTGGAGAAAATATTGGCCAGAAAAATATCAGTCTTCCATGTCCATAAGCAACATGGAAAATATGGGTCTTCTTAAGTAATATATTAAGGGCTCTTAAAGATACTTGTTTTGAATGACAGAAAAAAATATGTTAATAGGTTAAAGTATGTTATATATTTATGATTTAGATTGTAGCAGATGCACATCAAAAATTTCAGTATCAGGATAAGAGTCAAATAGAAGGAGGGAAGAGGAGGGGGGATGGAGAAAGGGAAGAAGGGGGGAAGGGGAGAGGGAAAGGGGAGAGAGGGATGGAAGGAGGGAGGAAAATGGGAAAGGATATGTTAATTCTTAAAATTTTAATGGGTGACACAAATCAGTTTTTAAGATTTCCAACATGAAATCCTATCTGATTAGCAAGAACTGTGTATGCCAACTGTATAAGAGGCATCGGCCCATGGCGTTAGTACCACATAGCCATTTAATATCTCCATCTTTCCCAAAGACCTGCTTTATAGAAACAGGGAAGCTGAAGAGAGCCCTACGCTTCCAGGTCTCTCTGAATTGTTTTCATAAGTTGGCTTGTAGTGTGAGATCAGCTGAAACCCGGCCGCCTATGACATCAGAGTTCAGCTTGCAGCCCATAAATATGGAAAGTGCAATTTGTCATTTGTATTTGGTTTACATTTACAAATTAGGAGACACATTTACTGTAAATATAGTTAGCATCCGGAGGTTTCAAAGCTAAGAATATGCATGTTCAGAATGCCTTTGCCTTGTTTATTCCGTGGCCACCACATTTGTATAAACAGAAAATTACTCCATTCATGCTTTATTACTTCTTCTTTTGTACCACAGCCTTGACCCCAGTCATCATAAATTGAGAAATAGTGGGGAACTAATGGAGACAGATGGGAATATGGCTTGCCATTTACTCAAATTGGTAAAGTAATTAACCTCAAGGTGCTGGTTTGCAAGAAAAATTGTTGGAATATCTTAGGACGTCGGTAAACAGACTCCTGCTTTAACCAGTTCTGACAAGTGCATCATAAACTAGACTTATTCTGTTCAATTGACCTGTCAACGTCCTGAGTTCAAATAAAGATTTGTATTACAATGCACTTGCTGAGAAGTGAGAGAGCACCACGGCTGTTTCTTTTCGAATGGCTAGCCGTTCCCTTGCCTCTCCATACAAGCTGGACTGTCATACATTCATTCTCCAGCCATTATATTCCCTAGAAATCTTCTGTTATGAATAGTTTGACAGCTTCGTGACAGCAGATGGTAGTCATTTGGCTCCAGAAAACGCAATGAAAAGACATGGCCCATGCTGACTGGGCTCGTTTAGAACAGTAGTGGACAGAGGCCAGATCTAGATTTTATTTATCCAGGGACATCCTGTGATGAGGCCAGAGTTGCTCCCTACAGATTGGGGGGATTGGGGGTGGGGACAGATTTCTGCAGATTATTATAGAATTTGAAGGGAGTCTTGTAAATAGGGTTATTTGACCAAACCAAAGAATATCCCTCCAGAAAGCTGAAGGATTGTCCTTGTTCTGAGCATGCATATTTCTCTGGCTCGCTTGCCTCTTGCCATCCCCTTTGTCCTTGACTTCATTTTCCTCCTATCGAGGAGCATTCGGATCTGTCTCATCCATGTTGTCAGCTCTGAGATGTTTCTACCACAGTGAGCTCAGTCTTCAGGACACAGTCCTTCCCTGCAATCCGCTGATTCACCGGGAGAGGTTTACATCCATTAATCCTGTTCATGTCTAGGTTTTTTGTGTTCAAATATAGTCAGTCATGAGGGTAGGGATGCTCTTTGTGGTAGCCCATAAAATATGCCTGGGAGAACATGTCACAGGATCATAAGTGGTAATATTCATTCAAAGGAAATGCGTCCATTCACGAGAGAAGAAAGCTAACACAATTTTCTGGTATCTTGATTTGAAGAAACCTTGGTTGAGTCATAAACAAGAGCTTGGAATTGTGGTCTGAACTTTCCTCATGAGTATATGAGTGTGGGGACCATTCAGAACAATGAGCCCGCTCTGCTCTAGTCATTAAAGGAGAGCAACAGCCTGAGAGCCTTTGTGTGGGCTCAGGTGGGAACACCAGCCAGAAGCTGAGCTGAGCTCAGTCAACAGCCAGAGTTGTCCTCCTTAAGGTGAGCATGAGGAATACTCAGTAGAACTCCCTGTTGGGGGCTGAGGTAAGTTGATTACCCGCCAGAGTTGTTGTTCACAGGGGAAATACTCAGTAGAAGTCCCTGTTCTTCCTAAGGCTGTACACACCGCTGCCTAAAGAAAGAATTGTTCGTGCAGACCCACTCACAGAAAAAAGATGGTTAATTTCTTATTTGTCTTCAAGTTTTTTTCTTTTCTTTTATTGAAAATCTACCTGAAACCCAGTAGAATTCTTCATTTAAAACAATAAACCAGTGCTTCCTGCAAATCCGCATAGAATGTTGCCTAAGAATTAAACCTTAGTTTATTTCTGGTGCAGTCTCTGGGAATTAAAACAAAGTAGAGGATCTATTCATCCCAACACTCTGATTTGCTGAGGCGAGCTGAAGTCCATTCTCTTGAAAAGGTTCACCTCTGCTGGAATCCTATAAGGCGAGCCTGCTCATCCCAATTGGAAACCAGTTTATAGTCCTCATTGCCTGTTCCAAGGAACTAATGCTAACATTCAGTTTTCCATCCTTCCCAGAGTTCTCCAACCGGTCCTCTTACTGTGCTCTTCAAGCACAGAGGTCCTAAGGCCTACTAAAAGAAAAAAAGAAAAAAAAAAAGCCTGTTTCTTTGACTTTGGATCTATAGTTTTAGGTTCCCATAATAAATATATGTGTGCATGAGTAATTATGGGTACCGGTAAATAGTGTTAACTGGGCTGCATTCTATTTTTATCTCAAGTCTTCAAAACCCAGTGTTTTGCAATCCTGGTAGCATGTCAAGGAACCAATAGGTTTTGAAGAAAATACATTGAAATCAAGCTGGCCATATCCAAATTGGCCTCTCTCGAATCCAATCCAAACTTACAAGCTTGTCTATGTTCAGCTATGACTTGTTTTAAAAAAATAACTGTAAGCAGTTTTTGCATTGCGACTTTGCCTTAAGATCTTCAGATTGAAAGACACCTCCTGTGTTTGGTGCACGGGCATCTTCAAGTCTGGGCTTCGTGGCTAACGATTGCATTGTCTTAACTGGGTGATGATTTCACGTCATCAAAAGTGAAATCATCACAAGTGCTTGTGGGGTGCCTTCTGCCATCATTAAATTAACCATGAGTTAATGCGTGACTGTTAAAGAAAACACAAGGCAGCATTTTGTGGTAATAGCTAATGGATTAGAATGACATTAAATATTTTCCTCCTGGCAGACATAACATTTTATAGTTTGGCTCTAAAATAAAGGACATTTTATATACACTGTAATTTCATTCACTTATTTCCCAGACTTTGGCACCTCCGTTGGCTAGTGTGCACTTTACGTCGCCATCAGAAGACTGTTTCACTTTCTGCTGTCTCTTATGGACATCAGTTTAGCAGGCGCCAGCAGCAGCGATGGCTGAGTTAACCCTCTCGTCAGTGGGCATCTTTCCGTGTATTTACGTGTCTGTCCATCTGTCTGTTAGGTGGATATATATTTTTTTATTCGCTCTCCAGCCTATGGAAGGTTGAGCAGTTGAAAGCCATTTGCCACCTGAATTGTTTTCTCCTGTTTTAAAACATTTTAATTTATAATCAGACAAGAAGAACAGATGTAAGACTTGTAATTTAATCATTTTATTGCTATCTTTGTATATTTTGAAGAATTAGGTATTGTACTCATGGGAAGTCATATTTTATGCCTAGTTGGAAAATGAATAATGTAATAATATGCAAAATGTAAAGTTTTAGAACTTCACTACTGAGTAAGGCATATAAACTAATGATCTGGTTAAGGTCCCCTGTGCACCATAATAAATATGGACTAAATTTGTCATTATAGCTTTAGACAGAGGTTTCAGGCAACAGATTTAATTAAATCCTTTTTTAATATTCATACTTCTAAACTGCATAATTCCCTCCTACTGCAAAACTGAGCGCTATATTAAAACAAACAAAAACGGCAGCTTACTAAATGGATATTAGCGTGAAGTCAATAAGCATTTAATTCTGGAGAGAACTCCGAGGAGAAAGGAAGCTCGGTGGTGCTCACTCAAGAGACTGGGCCTCAGATCTGCAAGGCTAGTCAGTAGAGGCTGCCCTCTGTCTTCAGGGCCGCTTCTGGAAGGGAGGTTAATTAGTTATTTGTGAAACTCATAAAAGACACGGGGTCAACACACAAAGGCCCTTTGCTGGCCATTGAAAAGAGTGACAGTTACTGAAAACTATACTTCAGAGCCCATGACAGAATGGGTTGATGTCACGGAGGCAGACATGATTTCTGAATACAGACAGCCTCTAGAAGGTTAAATAAGATCCGTTATCATGTAAGGTCTTGTTTTCCTGTGACCGCTGCAGCCTGGGGACTTAGATTTCCCCACAACTATAATATCTCCCCCTAGGTGTTTACACAGAGAAAATATGGATATTTATATTGGGGGAACTTAAAGGCCCAACCCTGCATATTTTCATGGGACGATTTCCTCTATAATGGGTCCTATTCTCTATAAGATAACCCATCTTAAATCTTTAGAAGAAGTATTTAACTGGTGCCATTAACTTATTGCATGAAAATCCTGTTTAAAAAGAAAATAACCACCCCTGTCCCAAAAGAATGACCTGAGTGAAATTGCCAGTGGAATTAGTTAAGTCTGACTAAAATCTGATTAAATTAATGCATTGTACCCACCTGTGCTGGACCTGCGTAGGTGTGCATTATTCTACCCCTTCTCCTGCTAAATTGAGTTCTAACTTATCATAGCTTACATAGCACTGATGTAAGTGCTTATCAGTGCTTCCTACAGAATTGAAAGCAACAAATATCAACTAAGGAGCATAATGTTTGTGTAGAATAAATGACATTGTAAATTTTTGTAACATAAGAAAATATGTGAAGTTTTTAATCCGAAGTTATCTAACTTAAAAAAAAAAAAAAAAGCTGGACTAAAGAGAATTTAATTGATTTCCCTGTAGCTATGCAAATACTTACTGGCAAATGACACAGGAAGTGTATCTATCTTGTCAGGCGCATGGACACATCTGAGGAAAAACAATCATCACTCTTTCCTCAAAATAACTTACAGTTGACAGCAATATAAGCACAAAATCAACACAAGAACAATTCCAAATAGAACAAAAGTAAGAGCCAAATATATGCATTTGAGTTAGATCATCTACTCTTAAACCTGGTAGGAAACGTGTAAATGGCCATGAACCTATCTGAGAAGAGTTTCATGGAAAGTAATATGTTTTAACTAGACCTCAAAGTATAGAAGAGGTGTGACTATCAGCACTGCATTCTGGGATAGGCTCTGACTTTTCCAGAAGGTTCTAATAGGGGAGGAATGAGAATACAAGAATTCTGGGCATGTACCCCACTGAGCATGCTTTGTAACCCCGTTAGCTAGCAGCCAAAGGGAGAGCTAAATGTCATCTTCCCTTCCTGTGTGGAACTGGTTCAGAGAACAGACCGTCCACTCAGAATTTATGTCGTGAAGCGAGTTCACAGTTGATAATGTGGTCCTGAAGTCAGAAGAAATGGATTCATTTCCATCTTCTAGGACTGCCTTTGAAGTTGTTGAAGGAGGATAATTATTTTCCCTCTTCAAAGTATTTTCTCACATCATTTTCCTGGAAATGACAATTGGGCAGTGCCCCAGGTTGGCAAATTCAACCTTAGTTTGATGAATGCAATTCTGAGCATAGCCCTTGATTCAGGGTCACTTTCTGTGGCTCAGGATTCTGCTTTGCAGAGTGGATTGTCATGAATTTTTGGTGAACTGTTTCTTCCTTCAGCCTGAAAACCCAAAGAGGGCAGAGGTAGTCCCAGAATTTCTCAACCTAGAAAACCAGCTTGAGATAGAAATCACATTTAATTTGATTTTACAAGTGTGAATGAGCAAATAAAGATACCTGGCACTCTTAATGACAGACATCACACCATTTAATTTTCCTAAGACTCTCACAATCACAGTCCTAGGACAGTGACTTGTCGGTCTTCTCTGGGACTACCTGCATATATGTGCTAAAATACTATACATTTCCTAAAGTAACAGTCTTGTTTCCAAAATATTCAAAGTATCTTAGTCATCATATATGGCTTTTAGAAGCATAGTCCTGAAAAAGAAATCTGACTCTCTCACATGGAAGGTGGTAGTGCTTCTGACTCTGGCTGTGAGCAGCCAGGTCTACATTGGCCTTCTCACCTGGAAAAGCAAAGAGAGATGACATGATTTTGAGAATCGTTTCAGACTTGCTGGAAATCAGGTACTACAGGAGAGTGGTCCCGAGAGATAATGTGCAGTGTTCTCACTAGGATGAGCTAGTCCCAGTGCTGAGCTAGGACCGGGGAAGTAAGCAGCAGCCGTTCAGCAGTACCATCCAAGCCACCACGCAATTGAGCACCAGAGCGACTAATGCTTTACACATGCGGGGAAGTAAACAGAGCAAAAGTGAGGCCTCCTGTTGCTGCAGCCTTCCCAAGGCAGACATGCAGCCAGGATTGGAGGACTGCCTGTGATGGACAGGAGTGCTCTGAGGTTTAGCTGGCGAGAACCCCAGGAGGAAGTGTCGCGGGTGAGCTGCACAGAGAGAGAGCTCTAGAAACGTGTGGTGGGCTGTTCGTAGGTAATTTGCCGAGTTCTAATCAGCGCGTGCACAGGAAGAAAGCAGGCAAGTCGGGAAGGGTTCTGTCTGAAAGAATTAGAGGTGCAGTGCCCAGCACTCAAACAGAGCCCCAGACAGTGCCGGTTTCCACCACCACGTTGGAAACCAGTAAGATCCACTGAGCGTTAGGTTAAATCTGCACAAAGGTCACTCTACAGGTGGGATCTGCCTCCTATTATCAGTACAAGTCCTCTGCCTCTTTCATCTTGACATCAGAGTTGCCAATGAAACACAGCATACTAGAGGATTGGGTCTTCCATGACCAGCAGGTCCCTGGCATTGAGACAGGACAGGCATTCCGCCTTCAGCAGAGGCTGATTTTACTTTTATTCTTTACTGTGTGAGGAAGACCTGACTCCTCCCAGCGTTCAATGGTGCCCTGTTCCTCTTGGTGACTATGGCACCTGGGATGAGTGGACCGAAGCGTTGGTCTTTTTCTTCTTAATACAGGATGACAGACACTGATGGGTTGACTTTTCAGTTCGGCATTAACCGTAGTTTGCTCTGGTTGAACATTGTTGCGGTCCTAGCTAACACGCGATGGAAGCAGGACCCTAAAATTCCCAATGTCGTATCTATGCAAAAGTACCGGGTACGATATGAAGCTGGAAGATGCAGTGTATAACGAAGAGAAAAATCAGTTTATCAAGACTTACCTAGGCCTGAGACAGGCAGTAGAGTTAGAGGACTGATGGTCTATCAGGTACCGCAGGGAAAACAGAATGCATATTTGAAGGCATGACTATGGAAGCTACCCAAAATGGAGTACAGAGAGAAATGGAGGGTTCTTCCAGGGATACAGACTGTCCCAGTGAGCCAGGGGACAACTCGAAATTTTTCTAAATTGGCAAAAACTGGAAGCCTAAAGATCTAAGAAGTTTGAGTATGTCTCTAGTACAAAAGCATGAAGAGAAAAAGAAAACTCAAAAAACTCCCGAAACGTGTTATAATTAAGGTTCTCAAAAACCAGAGGCAAAGTCAAAACATACAGAAAGAAGAACTCAGTTTAAGGAAAAAAAGATTGCGGACATCAAAGGAACAAAGATAAGGGTTGCAGCTTTGGGGAGAGGATGTCTTAAAAACGCTGAAAGACGTTCTCAGCGTAGAGCTCTGCACCCAGCGAAATGGCTGTGGATGGACACAGTTACCGAGGAGCGAAGGATGCTAGTACTGGTGGCATGAGGAAATAGACTCCGATTTTCTTAATAGTTAAAGGTCTTTAAGAGATAATGGGCTAGTGTGGGATTTATTGCACATGCAAAAGCAAAATGCTAGCACAGCGTTCAGAAAGGGAGGGAAATGTGATTGTCAGGTTTTTTCATGTGATGCTATCATTTGAAAATAGGCTGGCTTGCGTTAGTGATAGAGACTGTAAAGCCTGAGACAACTACAGAAACAGCCATGAGGGCTAGCCAATAAGGTGGCAGGGTATATAAAGTGATATCATGAAAGTACTCTGCCCCAAAGTAGAGAGACAATGAGCAAGGGAGAGAAACGTGCGGAACACATAGAAAATGAACGACAAGGCGATAGATTGATTCGAACTCAAACATAGAAACCGTTCTGTTTAATGCACGTAGCCTAAACACTCCAATTAAAAAGCAGAGCCTGTCAGATTGTGGAAGGAAAACACAGAGCATAGCCAAATATATGTCGCTTTAAAGGATACCTCCAATAAAAAAAAAAAAAAATAAGGATCTATTAAAAATCGGAAAAAAGACCTACAAGTCAGTGCAAATAGAAAAACAGAATGTTTGTGTTAGTGTGAAACAAACTAGATTTCAGAACAGAGAGTATCGATATAAAGTCCACTTCATGATGAAAAGAAAATACAACCCCAAATATTTACGTACTTAGCCACAGATTTAAAAATACATGAAGCAAATTCTAATTATAGTAAAAAGTTTTGGTACGTCTTTCTCATAGACATAAAAGCAGTAAAAATATAAAAGATTTACACAATCATTCCAGTCAATTTCATTAATGTTTATGTTTTTAAAAGATCAAAGCTCCACCAACCAACAAAAATATATATGTACATTCTTTTCAAAATTAACTTAACTAAATAAACTAAGTCAGGACCATAAGGTATGTCTTGATAAATTTTAAAAACATTTATCATCTGAAGTATGTTCTCTGACCATGTGGAATTAAGGTAGAAGCCATTGCAAAGGTTCATTCTAGAAAAGTCTGAAGTATTTAGAAACAGCATTTAGAATGACTCATATTTCAAAGAAGACATCAAAATGGAAATTAAAATGTATTGTGAAAGAAAAATGAAAAAACTTGCAGAATTTGCAATATATCACTAATGCAGGAGGAAATTTTATAGCACTTTATTAGGTAATAAAAAATATTTTAAATTTGCATTAACAGAGCCTACCTTGAGAGCTAGGAAAAGGACAGAAAATTAAATCCAAAATATGCAGAAGAATGGAAATAATGAAGATCAAAGTGGAAATTAATGGAATAGAAACTAATAGAGAAAAGTAATGAAATGAAAAACCTGCTCTTTGAGAGCAGAGCAAAAAACTTTGAGCTAAGTAGGAAGGAGATAAGGCTCCTCCGACTGGCAGGAGACATCTGAACGAAAACAATTCAATTAACATCACACGTGTGAAACGCCTGAAACGTTCTCTTCGTATTAAAAAGGGTGATGTATGCCATTAACTTTTTTGGGGGGGGCGGGGGGAGGGTTGAGACAGGGTTTCTCTGTTGTAACTCTGGCTGTCCCGAGCTCACTGTGTAGACCAGGCTGGCCTCACAGAGATCCACCTGCCTCTGCCTCCCAAGTGCTGGGAGTACATGTGTGCTCCACCACGGCCTGGAAAAGTCTTATTATTATTATTTTATTTTGATTGCCATTACATTTGTACAAAAAAATAATTTAAGCCCAGCAGTGGTGGCGCATGCTTTTAATCCCCGAATTTAAGAGGTAGAGACAGGCAATTCTCTGTGAGTTCAAAGCCAGCCTGGTCTACAGAGTGAGTTTCAGGACAGCCAGAGTTACAACAGGTCAACCCTGTCTCTAAAAAACCAATAATAATAATAATAATAATCATCTAACTACTACAATAAAGTATGAAAAATAAAATAAAAGGTATCCACGCCAGACAAAAAGTAAAAATATTTTATTTGTTGACAACATTATTATCTACTTAGAAAAACTGAACTGATTAAACTCACCAAAGACCGCCAAGAATAACAAGTGCCTTCAGTAAGATTTTGTGATATAAGACCAGTATGCAGAAATTAATTGTATGCCTGTATGTCTGTACATGTCGCAAGTGATCAGAAACCAGAGTGAATGAGTCAGAATCATTTCTAACAGCACTCTTACATAGTTAGGTGGAAATAAATCTAGCAAAACATGAGAGACCCGCACCTTTGAAGCGACATCACACCATGAACCCCAGGACTCGGGGGGCAGGGGCAGGCGAGTGTGTGTGAGTCTGAAGCCAATCTAGTCTATATATATGACAAGTTTCCTGCCAGCCAGTGCTACATGGTGAGACCCTGTCAGGCATCATGGTGCACACCTGCCACTAAGGGGGTGGAGGTAGGAAGATCGGGAGGTCAACGTCATCCTGGGCTACATAGCAAATATGAGGCCAGCCTGGGCTACATGGACTATCTCTCAAATAAAACATTAAAAAAGAAAACTATAAAACATTTGTGAGGTAAATTAGAATTCGAATGAACAGATTTATGTCTCAGGAACCTCATTACAGTTAAGATATTTCATTCTTCCAAACTACTCTAACAAATTCAATATAACCCCAGTCAAATTTCCAGTAAACAATTTTTCCACAAAATAAAAAACTAATACTAACATTTGTAGGGACATGCAAGTTCCTATCTTAACCAAGACAACCTTGAAAAGGAAAAACAAATTTGGAGGACTGATGCTACCTAATTAAAAAAATATTTATTGTTGTTGTTATTATTATTATGTATAATGATGAAAAGACTACAAGCTTTCAACAATATTAGACAAGAATATCATTGAAGGAGACCCGCATATTTATAGACTACTGATTTCGACAAAGGTATAAGTGTATTTAAAAAGAAGTCTTTTCAATAGCTAAATAGTACTGGAACAAATAGACGTTCATATTAAGAAGTTTTTTGATCCAGAACCTTCGGACCATATAAAGAAACCGACTTACATGGTATCACAGGCATAAATCCAGAACTGTAAACCGTATAGAGGAAAACTGGAGAAAACTTTGATGAACTTGTGTTCAGCCAAGATAGCTTAGCGATGAAAACAGAAGCATTGCTGGCCTTTAAAGGGTGATGAGTTGGGGTACACTGCACCCAAGCACATCTGTTCAGAAGTGTCTTTGGGTAACTGGAAAGCCACAGACTGGAAGAGAACACTACAGCATATCTGACAAAAGACTTTCTTGTGAAAAGAAAGGAAGGGGATCCTTAAAACCTTAGTGATGATAAAATGAAATAAAAACCCAGTTAGAAACCAAAATCTGTGAACAGCCATTGCAGTGAGGCTCTCCCACTAAGAAGAGCTCCTCATTGATATTGGGTGTCATTGAGGAGATGCAACTTCCAAATACACTGAGCTCACAATAACATCACTGGAATGGCCCGGCATCGACCATGAACGTGGTAGGAATATAAAATGATGCCTTTGCTTTGGGAAAAGAGTTCAGTTGTGTAAAAGTTAAGTGTACACCATACTTAGTGCATGCACTCCTCGGCATTTGGAGGAAAAATAAAAGCATGCGTCCTAACAGGTGTACAGTATTTGTTCACAATAACTTTAATATCAGAACCTGGAAAACTCCCAATGCCCATCATTAGGCAAATGTGGCCTATTCATAAAAATAACTGTTACATTAGTACTCGTCCATAGAAAGAAATAAAGTTTGACATGGGTTGCAATGTGAGTGAACAAAGTAATTATGATTGGTAAAATCAGTTCAGGAACATATGTATACACACGCACACATATATACATAGTGGTTAGTGTATACTTGATGTCTCAAGTTCTGAAAATGCACATTAATGTGTAGTGACAGAAAGCAGCTTAGTAGTTTTCTGGGATGCAGTGGATGAGTAGCAGAGAGAGGCCAGGGGCATGTTATAAGGAGACTCAGAGGAGGTGTATATATATTTCACTATCTTGATTTGTGAAGGCTTTACTTCACATAATGTGTTAATATGCCGTAACCGATCAAATCGGATACTCTGAATATATACAGCTTGTTGGGTATAAGTCATACCTCTAATACTATTTTCAGGAATAGCAATAGTAATCAGTGAAACACCCCCCTCCCACATGAAGATACTTATAAATTTTTAACATGTTGGATGGTGTTCTAGTTTCCTTCCTGTTACTGTGAAAAAATGCTGTGAGCAAAGCAATTCAAAGGAGGAAAGGGTTTGTTTCAGCTTAAAGGTTACAGTCAGTCCAGCATTGCCAGAAGTCGGGGCAGGATCTCTAAGCAGAAGCCATGGAGGGATGTTGCTTGCTGGCCCACTTTCTGGTTTATGCTTAGCTAGCTTTTAAAAAGAATCATTTTTATTGCGTGTGTATGAGTGTTTGCTTCCGTGTATGTATGTGAATCATGTGCACGACTGGAGCCTGAGGAGGCCAGAGGAGGGCTTCAGATCCCTGGAACTGCTACATACAGGGGTCATGACCCATCAAGGTTGGGGGACCCTAGCCTCTGCAAGAGCTACAAGCGCTCCTAACCACTGAACCATAGCTCTACTCTCTAGCTAACTTCTTATTTTTAAGAGCCCAAGAGCACCTGCTGAGGAAGTGGTGCCGCCCACAGTGGGATGGGCCCTCCTACATCAACTACTAAGCAAGACAGTTCTTCACAGGCATGCCCAGACTGATCAAGGCGATCCCTCAGTTGAGGCTCCTCCTCTCAGAGGACTCTAGTCTGCGTCACATTGGCAAGTAAAGCTAACCAGGAGAGATGGCATTATCAGCAGCACAGAATAGGCTGTTATCTGAACTCCAGAGAAGGTCTTACTGTTTTGTTTGCTTCATTTCTGGACATTTGAAGGCACACTACTATCTAGCCTTTATTGCTTGTCTGTCCATTTAGGTCAGTATGTATACTGTTTTATCAGATTGATATATGCATCTGTGTGTATACATATACATATATATATATATATATATATATATATATATATATATATATATACACACACACACACACACATGCTCATTTTAGTATTAGGCAGTGTCAAGTTTAAAAAATATTGAAAAGCTGAGTTAAGATCACAGCTTGAAAGACTACAGCTGCGAAGATAACTCTTTGATTTGTGGACATGTTACGCACAGGACAGTTACTTCTCTCTCTTGCTTTAAGTTTGCACCATTCGTTTAACAACGTGGTGACTAAACCGCGGGCGCGTGTAGGGTAAGCTTCAGTGAGGCCAGGCAGGGAGACCCTTGTCGCAAGCCTAGGATTCCACGCCGCCCGCCACATCTCCTTATCGCTTCCCTGGCTCTGTTATAGCCACCCGCGCACCGTCACAGAGACGTCAGTGGAAATCGCCTAGACGCTGGGCATGTATGGGACTCGGGGAAATGCGCCGAGGACCCAAACCTGCGTGTTCCCACGGGATCGCCTGTGTTAATGCACCCTGTTCCCAGGCCACGGTGAACAGGTCACCGTATTGTGCAGTGACCACGAGTCTGCATCTTTCCCGTCATTTCGTCACTGCTGACCCTCCTCTCCACGAACTATTCTGATAATAGTTTTAACGTCTAAAAATTTTAAGTTTCATTTCACCCTGGCTCTCCACTCTTTGTCACAGATGCTAATAATTTATTTGCCAAAGAGTCGTTAGGAGTTTTCTGTCATGAATGTTTGGCGCAAAAATTGCAATGTCACTGAATGCCTGAGTTAGTCCTCGTGAGAGACCGGAGGCTACAACTTGACTTTGGCCTCTCTTACTGTTGCTTTCTGTGAACTGCCGCGTGCTCCGCGTACTTTATATGAAGTTTTTTTTCTTTCTTTTGCTCATAGGTTATTCTCTTTTTCTTTTCCAACTCAAATGTATTTGTACATTATCATAGGTTCCTGTCTTAATTCATAAAGGTAACCACACGCACCCCCGTACTGAAAAAAGAGAAGTGGGTTGATGAAAGCAAGCTGAGGGTCCGTATTCTCTTCTCGGTAGGCTTGGCCGCATTAACATTAATGGGAGTTAGGAGTGCATCAAGAAGCAAGTTCATCCCTAAGATGTAAGAGATCCAGCCATTTGAAATTAGCCTTTGTGGGTCTCCTGTGTTCCACAGCACCAGGGGCTAATTCTTATTCTTTTTCATCTTTCCCCCTTTCTTCGCTGGGCACCGACACCTCGTTACACACTGTTCCTCCCACTCTGCCGCACTGAGTCCCTGCTTCTGTCTGGCCCAATCGTGATCTTGTGAGCACCCTCGGAGGGTGGTAGGGAAAGCACCGTGTGGAGCTGGGCCTTCTGATTGCTCACCTGTCGGTTTTGGTCATTATCTTCTTAACAGAGTTACCTAGAGGAAGAGCAGAGCTAGATCTCGGTTCAGCTGATCACTAAGTGTCTGTCCTTGAAGTCACGCTCCGACTGACAAATTCTGCCACAGCTATTTCTTTTTGCTTCTTACTGGAGTGATTGTTGGAATGGTCCCTTCCAACTCAATATTTGAAATAAGCCCAAAAACCCAAGGAAGGGGTGGGGTGGGGAGGGAAGAATGAGTCTAGACTCTCAAAGTTGAAGAATAGAAATTTATTAATGAAAAAAAAATTGTATATTGAGCTGCTTATGTCTTCCTGTCTCGGGTTACCTTTCCCAGAGTAGCTTATGTCTGAGTAGAAGCTCCAAGTGCTTTTCTTCTGTTGATACAGTCACTAAATAATTTCATTTTCTGACCATAATGTAGGTGAACTTCAATGATATTCCTCTCTCCCATCTTGTCCTTGTGCCAGGTTTTACTGACAAACTACTTCACACAAGCTCACCAAGTTTATTTCTCTTTTTTTTCACAATCTTATGAAAAGGGAATCATTTTTTGATAAGGCCCATAGCACTGCTCAGATTTGACCAAAACAAAAACAAAAACAGGCCAAGGAGATGGCTCAGTAAGTGAAATGATTGCCTTGCAAGTATGAGAACCCCAAGTTCGGATCACCGGAACCCATATGAAGACAGACACAGCGGTTCACATATATAATCCAGGACTACCCAGACAGGAGGCTGGGAGGCGGAGATGGGTGAGTCTTCAGAAACTCACAGGCCAGCTGGTCTGGTGTCAACAATAGCAGGTCAGAAACCCTGATCAAACAACATAGAGAAGTGTGAAGGTTGAAAAACAAGGTAGAAACAGAAGGTTGTCTCTGACTTCCACAAGCGCATACACACATGCACACACTCACAGACTCTCTCTCACACACTTACACATGCACACACTCACACACTCACAGAGAGAGAAAGACACTTAAAAACATTAAGATTCCTAAGAGTCTGCCCAATAATTTGTAGTGCCGGAACTAACGTTTGAAAGTTTTAAAACGAAGTTGTGAGTTGCCATGAAATAAGGATCACGGACCTGGCTGAACAATAAAAGTTGACTTTTCAGGTGGGTTTCTATTAAGTCCTAAACTTAATAGAGTGCGAGATTCTGCAAGCCAGTGACTGCAGCTGGATAACATTTTCTCCAAATGTGGGGCCATGAATTATCAGTGCAGTAGGAAAACTGTGTTGAGAGTTTTGCCGACTTCTGGTGAGAAGACAGGAATTGACTGGTAGTTTTCCTGATGATTTCACCCCAGAATGCAGGGGCAACTTAGAATTTCCTTCTAGCCTGTATCACTGTTTTTTGATCTTCATCCTGTGTGCTCTTCAAATCAAGAGTGAAATGTGTACAGAATATCTACATGGAGAAATCATGTCTGTCTCTGCGTGTCTCTCTCTCTCTCTCTATCTCTCTCTATCTCTATGTCTATGTCTATCTCTCTTTTTCTCTTGCTGCTCACTCCTAAATGCTGAACTGTGCCACCTAACATCACCGACTTGACCCTTTCTTCCCAAAAGCAGCAGTGACTCTGGATAGGACCCTTAGAGTTTCATCTATCAACAGACCTCCCGAAGGAATCAGAAACAGGGCTGCCCCACCACAATGAAATCATCAAGAAACAGCACATGTTAAATATTTTTGAAAACTACCAATGGAGCAGCTGGGCAGCAGTAGTGAAAGCCTTGTGGTGATTTTTGATGCTATGAACTCAAGCAGAAAGGATGTCCCATGTTTGTTGTAGATGTAGATTCAGGGCAAAAGGCAGTTTATTCTTTTCTAATTCAAGCCCAAGTCCTTAGAGAATTTCAGCCTCCATACAATCTAATCTTAAACCTGGAACTGGAAGGCTTCTGCCTCTGTACAGTCTAATCTGAGAACCTAAAATGTTTCAGCCTCTGAGACTTGCTGCTGACTGACTCACTCTGACTAACTCCTTCTGACCTCAGAGCTGTACTGAACTCAAATGACTCTTCTGATTGGCTGATTCAACTCACTCACTGCTCTGGCTCCAACTCTTCTCCAGGGTGATGAGTTCAAACTGACCTTCTGAGCTGGCTGACTGTTTCTGACTGAACTCTTCTGACTCTGACTGACTCCCATAACTTCTCTGACTGAACTGTTCTGCTTAACTTAAACTGACTCTCGCTGTTAGCTGACTCTACCAAACTCATTCTTCTTCTACTGAACTGCTTCTGTGTCTCTGCCTCAGACTACCTCTTTGCCTTACACTGCCTCTCTGACTGCCTGCTTGATTCTCTGAGCTGAGAACCTGCTCTTATATTATGAGAGTTAGGTGTGTCCTCACTCACTCTGCTCACTCTGCTAACTCTTCCTCTGATTCATCACTTTGCCTGCTCTTCACTCTGATTCATCTCAGATGTCACTTCCTGTACGACATTGACTCCTGAACTCTGCTTCCTGTCTCTGCTTTTACTTGCTTCTCTCTTGGAGATTAAAGGCATGTGCTTCCACTGCATTCTTAATACTGAGATTAAAGGTGTGTATTAACATTCTTTCTACCCTAGAACAGTCATGCTGATAGGTTAAAAGATTAAATGTTCTTCTACACTTGTGGTCCTTGTCTTCACCTGTTTATTATTAAAGACAAGCCTGATAACACTTGAATTTTATATATTTCACAAAGAGAGACAGTTGAGATAGGATGTAAAGTATATCTTAGAGAAGCAGTACAGGTAGTCCGAGACTTGAGGAATTAAATACCTTACCTGTAGAAATCAAACCCACAGAAAAGCAGATACTATGAATACTTCCAGGAGAGACCAGCTGCTTATTGCAATGATTTGTTTTATTTGAGTATGTATTTTCTAATTACATTTGTGAAATAAAAGTGGTTATCTGTGAAAATAAATCTTATTCAAGGTGAATAAGAACTAGGTTTTTTTTCTTTCTTATAAAAATTACCTCATCAACAGTGGTTTAGTGCTCAAATAAAATTGGTCATATTGTACTGCTTCTTTTTAATGATAAATTAAATAACTATATTAAGTTTGGGGAAAAACTTAAAGTTAGTACATATAGCTCAATATAAGAGAAAAATCACATACTTCTACATAATCCATGAATAAGCCTTAAGAAGGGAAATCAATTAAAATAAATGAAATCATCTTTCCAAAAGTAAATTTGACTTCTTGAATGGAATGGATTTAATTATGCTGAGAAAAAAAATGTAAAACTGAGTGGCCTGGCTTTGCAGGCTTTGGGGTAAGTGGCCCCATGCCTGGTGGTGACACACTAGACTAAGGTCTGTCTTCAGAACAGGTGGGACCTGGGATACCTGCAGGCTGATCACTGTACCAGAGCAGCTGCTCTTATCTTCTGATACATATACAAGATGTATACATCTGGAGAGCCGGGATGGTGGCAGGAAAGACCGCTGCATGTCCAGTCTGGAGAAGAGAAGTGCCCCACTGTGCCTTGATGTCTCCCTCCACTCACTTTTGTGCTTAAAGTGACCCCAACATCCAGTAGAGATGCTGCTGCATACAGCACCCTCCCAGTAGAACCCATTGTCCCATCTACCTTCCGTCCCTGGCACAGACTATTCCCCTTCTCCAAGTATTGTTGCCACCCAACAGATGTCCTGTGACAAAGTTACAAAGCATTTGCCTCGCGTGGTTTAACTAGCCACATTCTCCCTCAGGGTGGTTTTAATTCAGCTGGCCTTAAAAGGTTGTGTTTGTATATATCATGTATGTATGTGTGTGTATGTATGTATATATCTTCCAGTTTTATGGTGCTAAGGATCAGACCTCAGAGCCTTAGTAGGCAAGTGCTCCACTTGCTGAGCCCCTTCCTGATCCCCTATACCGACTTCTGAGCTATTTGGCCCCTACATATTCTTTTATGAATTGTTTTAGCATTCTACTTATTAGTTTGGAGTATGGAATATGTATGGAACTTTAAAAGTATGATATCTTATTTAAGAAAACATTTACAGTTTTTTGGAGATAAGCCTTTATAATTTAGAACATATATCTGCCAACAAACCCTACCACCCCCCATGACTCTCTCTTTATGCCATGAAAATATGTTTCCAGGATGAGAAATACAGGCTTCTTTTCCCATAATTTTTGAGTAGAGTCACAGGAAGAGAAAGAGCCAAGTGCTCTTAATTTTACTCTGCTCTTCTGTATCCTTTAATTACTTGGGATAGCACAGGATATAAATCCCCTCAACCTGCAGAAGCAGGTTTCTTGGAGCTTGCTGTTTTCATTTGTTTCATATTTTATAGTTCTCGAAGCGATCAGACAGTAATGTAGAGTAATGGAAAATTTAATTCTATATGTATTTCAGTGAATTACTACTAGGCTCAAATCAGTGGGGATTCAAATATGACTAATATGAAAAGAGAGCAGCTGTGCAGCCCAGTTTCATACCCTCCTATATGGGTAAACCAGAACCCCTAAGGCAGCCGGTGGCAGGACACATACCTGTGGCCTTACAAACCCTGCCTATCAGAAGTCCTGTAACTCTGAGGCTATTTTAGACTCTCTAGGCCTGGTTAACTCCATAGAAAAAGGTGTCTCTGAGGCCTAATGAGCAGGGACATGCTGCCATCAGAAGGTGAGCCTTCTCCCTACTCCAGTATCTCCAAAGACTTGAGTTTGTTCAACTCCCCCCATCCCCTGCAAATCGGCCTTATCAGCCTTGTGCCCAAGAAATTCCGGTTCGCTCCCCAGCTTCTTCTCACGTGACTTTCTCATCTTCCTTACTGTCTCTTAACCACATGTGGGAACTTCTCCAGTTTTCTTTGTTAGCACCACATTGCAGTCCTGTCTCAGCATTGCCCTGCACGACCCACCTTCCTCCTCTCCATTTCTGTTCTGTCCTCCTAAGTGGGGAAAAATAAGCTTTATTCACTGCAAACCTTCTGCTCTCTTAGGAACTTCAGTGTTGCTGGAAGTGCGTTTGCCTGCCCTCTTCCTAATACAGCAATTACGCACATCTCTGTCTTATCCCCTCTACCTACCAGACTTAGAGCCCAGAAATGCACTTGACCACACGTAGTTACCAGTTATTGCCTAGGCTGTGTCTCACCATTTATTAAGCTTTCCTGAAGTCTACCACAAAACTAAACCTAAGATCTTGAAAAAAAAAAAAAATAAGGTAAACAAAAATAGGGAGGAAAACAGAAAGTTCCAAGTTTATAAATCAGAAACTGGCTCTCAAAACACTCCACATGTCAACATGTTTTACAGTCATTACATGCTTGCAATGGGAGAGCTTCTACCAATAAAAACTACTCATGAATAGTTCAGCATCTCTGAGATGGGCTTGAGGCTCTCCTGGTTTATAGGTCCTGACACCTCAGAAAAAATCACATAATATTTGTATAAGTAATAATTATCAAATGGCATGGGAAGCTACCTAGAGCTTTCTACAGAGGTTTTCAAACAACATTTAGCAAAAATGTTTTATAATATGTTGGTGGGTGAACTTTGCATCTCATTTGTGCCCTTGGTCTCCTTTGGACAGCAAGTGGAAGGGTAGAGAGAGAAACTGGGGCCCAAAAATGCCAGGGTGAAAGGTCGGGCCACTGTTGGCCTTACAACCACACTGGGCATTTTGAGCAGGAGACTGTATTTTTAGCTACCTGAAGTCACAGATCTCAGCAGTTCAAGGCACCATTGCCAGTTTATGGACCAGGCAAAAGTCAGAGCAGAACACAGAGAATTCAAGCCATTATCCAGTCATCTAGCCCCTGAACCCCACATTTCAGGAACAGAGGCTTTGAAAAACTAGATTATTTGTAGTAACCAAAAAAATGTTAAACCCAACCATTCAAAACCTATTTTGATTATTTAATTAAAAGTTACAGGCATGCAAAGATGGACATTTCTTCATCCAAATTCCCAAGGAACTCACCCTTCAGTACACAACAGAAAGTACTATTGTCCAACGCAGGGGGAGGAAGTGACAGGAGAATAGTAGGGAAAACATCAAGCAGGGAAATTGAAAAGAGATAAGGATAGATGGATGGCTTTACAGGAGAGGGTAACTAAGACTAGGGCCTTAAGGGTAGATAGGAGTTCAGTGAGCACAGAGAGGAGGACACCATTCTATGTGGAGAGAACATCAGATGGAACAGCTACGGGCTGGCAAGAGGCAGCACAAGGGATAACAATGACGCTGGGGCACGGGTTATGTGTACGCTGGGTAGTGTGTGTAGTTCTGATGAGACGGTCCATTCTAGATCACGTTCCTGAGCTAGCGAATCAACTTGCCTGGTAGCTGAAGACTGGGTGCTACGTTCATATCTTTTTAAAATTTACATGTATCTAGCTGTTTTTTTTCTTTTTTTTTTTTTTATGTGAGTGCTCGTGTGTCTGCGTGTGTACGTGGGTCCACCGTGGAGCCTACGTGGAGGTCAGAGGACAACTTGCAGGAGTTAGTTTTCTCCCCCCCATCGTGTTGGTCTCAGGGATCAGATGTAGGTTGGTCAGGCTTAAAGCAAGCACTTGACCCGCTGGGCCATCTCACCAGCCCGGTATCCAGAGAGGAGTGAGAGTCCAGGGATTGGCCGAGAGCCCAGTGAGCATGCGTTCCTTCTCCTGCGGTCATTGGCTGGTCTCACCTACACTCTTACCTCCTTGATTTACTAAACTGTGCTCTTTTAAAAGAAGAAAAACACCAGCTACAGAAGCGCTACCACCCAGTGGTGGCTCTTTGCTCTGACTTTTGCAGTTTCGATGGGAATTTTGTTTCTGGGAGCACCACTTCCCAGTTCGCCCAAGAGAAGACCTCTTCTTCATTTTACGAAGAGGCCCAGAGCAAGCGCAGCCGGCACCAATTTCCCACTGTTCATTCTGCCCGTGTTTCCCATCCCCTAACTCAACCTCTGGGGATGAAGATATTGGCTACTTTCTACAGCTTATTTACTTCCTGACACTTTCCTTCAGCCTGCCAACTCCGGGGCCACTTGTGGTCTTGACTTTGTAAACTGGACGCTGATCCATTGGGAGAAGAACTAGAAAGTCGATATGTTTTATAGCAGCCACCAAACCCTGGCGGGGTGAAGTAGGACGTGATTCCTGTGAACTAACGGAGCAGCGCTCTCCTCATTCTTCCGAAAGATGTTCTCAACATTTTTTTTTTCCTTTATGAGCAAATTCGTGTTTACCTTCGGCCAACTGGCCAGGGCCCAAATCCAGACAATGCCTTGCAGAGTGCTCTGGAAGTGGAAAGGGGGCAGGGAGGGGGAGAGAAGGGGAGTTCAGAAGAACAGAGCCACTCTGAGCTTAGTGATTGTCACGCTCTGGAGCCACACGCTTCCTGGTTCTATGCAGCCTTCCGCAAAGTCGTGTTGGGGTAGATGCTTGATCAGCGGAAAACATTTGCACCACTGAGGGAGAATTAAGCCTGACTTTTTGTCGAAGTCTCACCTAGCACCAAGGGCTGAGGTTAAAGCAACTCTTTAAAACCGTAACTATTCTCGTTCTGGTACGGGACATGATTTGCTGTTGGTGACAACTGATTTGACAATGACCAGTGATTTAGGCCCACCTCTAATAAGTGAATTAATCTGAGCTAAAACATAGTGATCTGTCATGTTTTGAGATGCCTCAACATCTGGCTGACTTGTCCTCTGTCAGCTGAGTTTGTCCTGTGCAGATCTCTGTCAAGTGAGGAAAAGAAGCGTGGGTAGAAAATTACATGGCAGGTTTAGAGTTAGTGATGAATTTTCCTCCCAGCGTGCCAGCTGTGCCCGCAACACTATTTTTTATGGCATTAATCAAATATCTTGCCTCCAGCACCTTCACTTTCCCAAAGGCTAAAAGATGAATCTGTCAAAAAATTTCACTGGGATTTGCCAACAGCTTTTCTAAGCTCAAATGCTAGTCCAGGCTCCTTAGAAGTTTGAGCAAGGCTTTTAGGGATAGCCTTGGGGAGTTAAAAGCTATATAGGGTAATTTTCCTTTACACTAAACAAAAAAAATAAAAAATCGAAGCCTCCATTGCAGCTAGGGTGATCAAGTTAGCAAGTCTGGAAGAAGGCCAGACACTCAAGCGTTATTAATGTATTCCATTTACTGACTCATAGCAAAGGACTCTTTTTTTAAGTTGGGATTTTGAAGCCAGGAATGTACAAAAGCAATCGAAGGCCGTGGAATGAAGTCATCGCTTGCCCTCTAGAAAGAACATTCCATCCAGATGGAAAGAAGCGAGAACGGGGCACATCCCACAGCCCCACCGAGCTGCCCACAGCTGATAGCATTTGCGGGGATTCAGAGCTCTGAGGATCTGAGTAGGTTTCACTCCCTATCTCTTTCGAAAATAAGCATGGTGCAAATTTGGTGTGGGCGGGGTGACGTCAGAAGTTGGATGACCTTTTGTTTTGCAGAATTAATAGAGATTTTTACATGACCACTGGTGACCCACGATTTACACTGAATGAGTGAGTGTGACCTGAACTGTGTGTCAAATCGTAGACTCAAAGCCTGTGTCAAATTAAACCTCTCGGGAAGGTGATCATATAGATCTCTCTACCCTGTTGACTGCTGCTTACAAGGCATGCTTTATAGGTAAATGGGAGGTATCTAAGTGTCTTTGCCATTTCATTTCCCTACAACATCTTCAGGATTACTAAGCAGTGAAGGGAAATGTAGCCGAGACTCTCTCTCTCCACTAATAACTGTGATATTACTGAGCTGTCCAGTGTAGCAGCTCTGAGGTCCTTCCTTCACGTGAGCATAGTGGGCCCTCATCTAGATGTCTGCCAAGTAAATGACATCTTTGGATCAGCAACCGAAGAGAAATCAAAAACAAAAATTAAACAATCCATTCCGATTGTAGAGCTGTGGAATCCTGGTCTGTACATGTCTGCTTCACTTTGCTCTCATTGGCATCGCCAACCCTGCTCCGCGTGTTTTGCACTACCGAAAGGTTTCCCCTGGAGTTAAACATCGGTAGATTTGCTGCAATTTCTGGGAGCTAGTTAAGTGTGGCAGGATCTTGAGAGACGAAGTTACTTTTCTAGTGAGTGCAACTTGGATTAGCAACCAAACAAATCCACGACTGAAAGAGGTTCACAAAGGTCTAGGGAGAAGAGCAGAGCTGTGGTTGGAGCGTGGGGAATCCGTTCTCTGTTCCACTGTCCCATCTTTCCCTTTGAGTATAAGCATTATCTGAAACCTTTAGGCTAGTTCTCCTTCCCTAGACTCAGCTTTCAGTCTTCTTGAAAAGGAAGCTCTTTTTCTTTTGTGAATCAATAAATTGGCTCCATAGATTAGATGATTTTTTTTTTTAATATTTACTGGCTTTTCAATCTGCCACCTGTAGAAGGTCAGTTACAAGGAGTATTTATCATGAAATTTAATGCCTACTGCATTGACTGTGCTTTTGGATTTTGATTGTATTTATAAAAACTCGTTAATAGAAGCATTTCTGAGTTTCTTACATAGATTGGAAGCTTAGCCTGCTATTGCTTGTCTTCGAATGTGCACTTAACATACATGAAATGAGACAAGGCTGAGATGATTAAAAAGGAAACGGGGTACCTTGATTAGATTTAGCATTCTAAAGCAGTTTTCTTTTAATAATAGAAAGTGACAAAAGCTTGATTAGCCCAGACAAAGATATATATGTGGATATATGTATGTATATATGTATGTATGTGTGCACATATATGTGCATGTGTGTGTGTGTCTTTGTATGTATGTGTGTAAATTTGAAATTTGGAAGCTGCAGTGTGCATATGTGTATGTAGCACACACATGTACACATATGAGCAGAAATGTGTATATAGCTTGCAGCACTGATACAGAGCTTGAGAGAGATTCTTTTAAAGCCACCCACATACCCCAAAAAGGTGTGTCATTTGGAAGGGCTTGGATAGTGGTGTATTTTGCAGTTTGACAATTTGGAACTTTGTAAACTGGCAATTGGGTATAGACGAAAGTATCCATTTATCTCATATATGTCTTGTTGAGGCAAAGCTGTCAGAAGAAATCTTATCACATGGTGCCCCATTTGTTTTCTGTGGTGATTTATGATAGTTTTGAAAAGGTCTTGTGATCCCATAGGCTGCCACGATTCTCTGACTTTTCTCTGTCAATGGATCAGATTTTTGACATTTTGAGAGCATTCAGAAAAGATTTGATAAATCAGCTTGTGGTGTTTATTTTAATTGATCTGAGGCCCATTCCTTCAAGAATTCATCAACTTCAGTGACAGGGTCTGGGTGTGCTGCTGTGGAATGAAGGAACTGGGCCGGCCATGCTCCTGTGCTGCAGATATAGATGTTTTGTTGAGAGTTTATGTGCACCGACGAGAAGATGTCATAACTAATTTAGTACGCTGTAAATCTTTTGGCACGGATTCTAATTCATAAATCTCATCCATCACATGCGATTCATAAAACGATAGACAACCTTTGATGAGAAGCTACTTCTGTCCGTGTTCCAGGTTCCTTACATTTTTCCTTACTCAAAAATAAATCATTCTAGAACAACAGAATGCTATTATGAAAATGGAACTGTAGCGGTCCTTCATTCTTTGACTTTGTTTTCATGGCGCTTAAAATATAAAACTCTTTGGAAATCAAGGTATGTATCTGTGAGAGCAGGAAGACAGAGAGGGGTGTGTGTGTGTGTGTGTGTGTTGTACACATGTGCGTGAAGACAGAAATCTGTGATTACAGAAAGACTGTGTTCAATGCCGGCAAATATGAATGTTAACTCTTTCCCTATAATAAATAGACTTCAGATAAAATACAGAACATGAAAAATCCGAGTCATGCTCAGCTGAACTTTTAAATTTTATTTTACAAATCAGCATTAGTTTAGAAACAGCTGAATTGATTCTATGGTCCCAAGCATTCTTTTGTTGTTGTTCTGTGTTCTTTCTTATATTTACTTGGGCTATCAATTTATTTATTTGGACTACAGGTTGGCCCAACTGATTTATTGTGCTCCAACTTGACTGATACGTAAACAAGCAATGATTTGTCTCAGTGTCAAGTGTCTAATCAGGGAAGGCTCGTGGTATATACACTCTGAGCCGAGCGATGTTTTCCGATATGAATAATACGCTATCAAGATAATCTGCCAGATTTGATCTGATAGTTTGATCTGACACGAGAAGGTTCTATCGGCAAAAGCTTCACACAAACGCGTTAATTTATGTTACCATAACCTCAGGCTGATGACTATGACTGATATTCAAGTTGCATGCAATCTGGTCGCTTCCTTCAAGAGCTTTGCAGCAATACAGCAATACCGCGTGGATTGGAAATGAAGAGCAGAGGAGGTGCTAGTGGCAGAGGTGAGATGTGTGTGGAGCTCAGAGTGCAAGTCCTGATCACAGAGACCTGGAAAGACGTTTAGGGAGAAGAGCTGTGGGGAAAATAGAACCTGCATGTGTGCTTTAAGGAAGCATTGCACACGACAGATGAGAGAATGCCTTCCGGGTTAAAAGGACCATCAGAGTATTGTTTAGAGTCACACCATTTGACCCTGGCACGTAGGATTTCTCTTCTGTCCTAGTGACAATGGTCTAAAAATCCATATTCTGAATCCTTCTGTGTACTTTTTTAAATGGATTATTCCAGATCACAAAAGACAAGCATAAATCCATTTAAATCTTATAATGGGTGGATCTAATTGTATTTAATTATCTCCATACCCCCTTCGTAAAATTTCATTGTTGTGGTATGTTTAGTTGTGGATAATATTTTAGTTAAGATTCGTCTCTTACTTGTTTACACCTCTGTGCCATCCCCAGCTTCCACCCCCCACAGGAGGTTCCTGTTATTTGTTGATTGAGGGTCCCTGTGAAAAGAGGAAGAAAACACCTGGAGATGGAGGGGTGGAGCAAGGAGGGAGTAGGGGTAGAAGGTGGAGGAGTAGTAGGAGCAGGAAGAGAGAGAGAGAGAGAGAGAGAGAGAGAAGAACCAAGAGGAGAGCAATGGGGTGAAAGCCTTGGAGTGAGCTCTCGACCTAGCTGCCTGGGTATTAGAATTCCCTGAGATTTGACATGGTTTGTGATTAATAAAGAACATTGGAAAATTCAACGCTGGACTCTCCGTTAAGCGCCATAACTTTACTTTAACATTTCATAAATTAATAGCTACTAAGTTCTAAAATTGGCTGATGTGCACTTTCCTCGTTATTTTTCTCCCCGGGTGGGTATGGGGGCATGCTGAAGGGTACCTAAGAGTGAACAGTGAATCGTCAGCAGATAAATGCCTGAGCACCTGAGCAGCTCGCTGGTCGGAAAAACATACTTTTACCCCCAAGAAGCTAAATGAGCAAAATCCAAAGGGCGAAAAACAGAAAGGAAAGCCACTCCCCGACAACACATACCCGCCCTCTCCTGAGGCAGTCAAGTTTAGAAATGAGAAGCTCTGACAGGGAAAAGGTCTCATAGAAAAAGACACAGTGCAAAATGCCATGTCTATAATGGAGGGTAATTTGAAATAAATTCCTGCTTAGAACCCGTAATAAGGGAGAAAGAAAGAGCCAGAAGGGCCAGAGCTGGAATTTAAAATAGGGACATGTTAATGACTGGGAAGGGCGGGATGATGGAAGCCAACTGGCTGAGTGGATTCACACAAGCAATGGAGAGTGGAGGGAATTTTGTTCGCCCCTGTCCCTTCTTGAGTGCTCCAGTCCTGATGATCTAGGTCACTGTTCTGGGGTTCAGAGCTCTCCTCACTACCACTGGACCTGGAAACAAAGCTTTGCTAGACACAGCAGACTGAGTGAAGCCTATAGGTTCAAGATTAAGAGGCACCAAGGAAGTGAATCCGCAAGAAAACTGTCTTTACAGTTAACACAGAAGATGCACTCTGAGAAGGGGAAGCTACTTATTGAAGCTGCTAGAATCATCTACTACAATCCTTAATAGCCCTCGACTGCGTCAACATAATGAAGTTACTTGCATTTGAATAATTCAGGCAACCATATATGAGTTTGTTTTCTAATTGAGTGCCTGCCAATTTAATCCATTGACGATGAGCCCAATGATTCATTAGTAAGAAAATTCAAAAGAAACGCTAAAAAGATCAGTCAGATTCTGCAGAACAGATTTGACGGGTCTTTAAACATTGATCCTCCCTCAAAGACACCAATAACACCAGTGTTGATGTAGCATTTAATCAAAATCTCAGATCCCCTTGCACTCGCCCAGACGCTGGCCTGGGTTATTTACATCCGGGTCCCAGCTCAGGAAATACATTGAGACACAAATGTGGTGTCTGTGATTTCTCTTTTCACTGGTTATTCAAAGTTGGTCAAATTGTAAAAGACGCTGTAGTTTTCAGAGTAGAAAGTAAAAACAACAAGGAGAGCAGCTGCTGCGAGGTTTTTCCTCCACACAGACTTCCATACAGACATAAAAATACCAAGAAGTCCATAAGCTTAGAAAGCAATTTTTTAAACAAATTTGTGACCTGACAGGGCTATAAATCCATGGAAGGAGGCTAGGTTGGTCCATGCCTTCATGAGACAGGCTGACCCATCCAACTGTAAAGGACTCAGAGGGAAAATAGTAAGCCCACTTTTCTGCTCCAGGTACTGGCCAACACAGAAAGATAAGGAAATCTAGATCACCCCACTAATCAGAATGGATGATAGATGTTATAGCCCCAGTCAGTCTTGAATACTTATACTATGTTGTGTGTGTTAGGGTATCTGTTGCTGCGATGAAACACCATGAGCAAAAAGCAAATTGGGAAGGAAAGGGTTTATTCGGCTTACACTTCCATATTGCTGTTCACTATCAAAAGAAATCAGGACAGGGACTCAAACAGGGCAGGAACTTGGAGGCAGGAGCTGATGCAAAGGCCATGGAGGACTGTTGCTTGATTTTCCCATGGCTTGCAGTACCACGAGCCAAGGGATGGACCCACCCACAGTGGGCTGGGTCCTCCCCCCATCAATCTTAAGAAAATGCCTTTCAGCATTATGGAGGCATTTTCTCAATTAAGATTCCCTCCTTTCACGTAACTCTAGTTTGTGTGTTAAGACTAGCCAGCACATACATCTCATGGTGACCACTCTCCATGTTCTATCTAAGATCAAGTTAACAGAAACTCTGTCAGAGAAACATTGGAGCCTAATTGACCATACTCCACAGCAATAACCAGCATTTGGATACAGCTTTGACATGCATCCAGAATCCACTTGCTTCTTCTCATCCTAGCCAATACTGCAATCGAGTCCCATCATCTCTCTTGATCTCTATGGCAACCACCTGATTGGTACCTCTTCTGTCTCTCTAGCCCCCAAACCCAAGGACTACCACATCAATAGGGTCATGTCACTGTTTCAAACTCTCCCAAACCTTCCCATGATGATCAGAGGAGAAGCTAAGGTTATCATAAGACTTTCCATCTTATTTCTGGGATTTCATCTCTAATTGGTTCCTCATTTCTCCCTTTAGTCTAGCCATCCTCCTTTCTCACTGGGCACTCCTTCTCAGAACCCCTGCCCTCCTGTCCTCTTCCTAAACATTCTCCCTTGATACCTACCTATACAGTGTGTTTTCTCTGCGTCAGGAGACAGTGTTTCTTGCCTACCATATTTAAGTTGCAAACTGCAAACTTCTTTCCCCAAGCTCCCTGACACTCCTAAATCCCTTCCCAGTGTTTCTATTGCAGTTTTCATCTACTGCAATACAACTACATAATTTGGCCACTGGTGTCTGTCTGCCACCCTCCTGGGGTCAGGGAACTGTATTTTTTGTTCAATGAGGCATCTCATTACTTCAAGCAGCATGTGACAAATACTAGAAGCTGTAAGGGTGGAATGTATGATCTTTTCTCACCCACTTCCTGGGTCATGGCCAACATTCCTGTAACAAAAGATGTAATAGCAAGAGAAAGGCATGACAAACTCATTTAATCTTAGTCTAAAGTGAGGCAAGAGACTTCAGAAACAAAGGCGCAGAGACTCCAGGAGAGTGTGTGTTTTGTTCAGTGAAGCATACACAGCCTGTGGAACAGGGACTACACCGGGTCTGATGCAATAGTAACAGAGGAGCAGCAGTGTTCATGCAGACCCTTCCTTCCTCCCAGCAGTGGGCGGGGTGGGGGCGGAGCTTCAAAGAAGGCAAAGAGTCCCTGCTCTGGGATTTGTCACTTGCTTTGGGAAGAGGAATTCAGAAGGACTCTGTGATTCATCTTTGGGGAGAAGAAGGCTGGTTTCTATGACTCCGTTTGGGGAAAGGGAAAGGAACCAGGACCGCAGAGTGTTGGGAAGACTTTGCTTCTGAAACCTTTCTTGGTTCCTCCAGGGCCAAGCCCTCCCCGACCAATGTGTTGTGCTTTGGGACACTATGCTGAGCTTAATATGCTGATCATACCAAATGAGGAAGGATGCCTTCCTGAAGTGGGTGTGCCTTTTGAGTTAGGACCACAGGTCTCAAATCTGAAATCATGACTAGGATTTTGTATCCTTGAGATTGATATGAACATTTTGCGTTCATGTTTCTTATACTAGGAGGTGTAGTTTCGTAACTTTTATGAGAACCTCAGAGGTCCTTGACATCGAAAATAGAGTGACTCTCTGGTTTAAAATGTCATACATCACTTGAGAAGAACTACATAATTTCCTATTTTTTAATCATATATAGGCATTAATCATAATATAAAGGGGACCGTTGGAAGATGCTTAAAGTTATATCATCACACATTTGAATATCTTTATTCTAAGTTGAAAAATTATGTGAATCACAGTTTGAATGAATGAACCAGACGCCAATTAAATCAAAACCTGTCAGGCTAGCAAAACCCTAGAAGACCAATCATTTTAAGTCCCCACATACAGACACCTTTGTACATGGAATTTACATATTTATATACATTTCTGTCAGCTTGTTACCTTGAAACTAGTTTATGTGCACTCCAAATATAAGAATATGTTTAGAATTGATATATGTTAAATAAATACTATCGAATATATGTTAGTCTCCATTTGGATAACTTCCTAGATATTATATTAAGTTAGTGGCAAAATCGGTATTGTTTGATCCTAGCCCAGTCTGTTTTCTTTTAGACGGTGCAGGGTCTGTCCTGCCGTGAGATGACCTCTTAGGACCTGGAAAGAAACCAAACGTAGGATGGATATGTTATATCTTGATGTTATGAGGTGCTCACTGGTCCCCTCGGCCCTGGCTCAGCCCTGACAGCTTCCATAGAGACAGTATGATACTGTGCTTCTTTTGATGGAAAATATATAACTCGGACTGGGAATCTATTCGATGGAAGAACACTTGCTAACACTTGCTAATAGTTCAAAAACCCATTACCATAAGCAAATAAATAATTTCAGTTGGCATAAATTTCCCTGATTCTCACTATTTAATTTTAATTCTGAGTATAAAGTCGTGTGTGTAGAGACCAGTTTAGAGAGTAGCCACCACAGAAGATTCTAACATGAGGGGATAAAGTTTTTCCTCCTCTTTAACAATGGGTCTGCCTGTGACAAAAGGGATGAATCCTTTCAAAGCACCTTTGGGAAAGTTCAGACTAAACAAACCCACAGAAGTGCATTAGTGAAATCTTCCGTACTGTGTGGGTGGCCAGCACACACTCGGCACAGGAAGTAACAAAGCAGGTGCTAAGACAGGCTTTGCCCAAAGAGATCTAGATGTTGCTATCTGGCATTGTTCCAAAGGCAAGATGAAATAAGCAGTTGGGTATGTTGTCAAAGAGATTGATGGCATAAACTATGTTGAAGTTTCCTCTGATTAATTATATAGGCACCACAGTTTTTCACTGAAGGCAATGTTTTGAGTTGGAGGATCAGACATCAACCCTAGAGTCTCTAAATAATGACAACAGTCTAAGGCTAAAGGATGGGATGTGATAAAGCAATATGGAATTAATGACTATTTAATCCACCAGAGATGGAAAGGGCATGGGGATCTTTACACAGAATTTGTTTTTCTTATTACTTGACTCTTCTGTTTGTAAGCTTGTACATGTTTTTTTTTTTTTTTTAAAGAAAGGAGGATCTTAAATGGTTAATTGCTAACAGGGTCCTCAAAGAGAAATCAATTGCATCTAGTATCTGAGTGGTAGCAGAATTAGAACTACATACGATCTGGGACTTCTGAGTCCCAGCCATTTTCTCTTTGTATTTCTATATTAACACTTTGGTATCTCTGGAAGTACTTCCTTTACCAGTATATGTGTGTGAGAGAGAGAGACAGAGAGACAGAGACACATGCAGAAAAAGAGAGGGAAAGAAAGAGAGGGAGAGAGAGAGAGAGAAATTGGGACAGAGGTAGACAGAAAGAATAAAAAATATACAGCCATCTAAGTACATTAAAATTCCTCATCCTATTGAAAACATTTGTCTAAAATTTGCTTCTGGGTGGAACTTAAGAATCTAAATACCGTGTTCTAGTAGCTGCATTGCATGTCCCAAAATTTACCTTCTTTGTACAGATGGTAGGTTAATATCTCAGATATGTCAAAAGTGTATGGAAAGCATGCTTCTTATATATGATCTCATGCTTTAACATTTTCCCAGGAACCTGTACCTCCCACTGTGTTTGCGGCAATTAGTGCTCAGCTTTGTTTGCAGTATTGCTGGAGTGAGCGCTGAACTGAGCTGCCGTTAACTTCTTGGGAAAGTCAACATCCAGATGTGGAAAACAATAGTTGCAGCAGTGTTTGCATTGCCATGTGCTATGATTGGCAGCATAATCCAGCCATTAACAAATAGTTATCCTTAAAAAAAAAAAGAAGAAGCCAGATGGTGGTGGCCCACACCTTTAACCCCAGCATGTGGGAGGCAGAGGCAGGCAGATCTCTGTGAGTTCGAGGCCAGCCTGGTCTCAGAATGAGTTCCAGGACAGCCAGGGTTACAACAGAGAAAGCCCTGTCCTCAAAACAAAACAAACAAACAACAACAACAAAGTTATCCAATACCTCCTGTGTATCAGCACCACCCTGGGCCCCAGGAACATACCAGCGAACAAACCAAAGCTGCTTCCTTCGTGGAATTGATAGTTCAGAGAGAAAGAGAGCCAATAAGTAGGAAGTCGAACAAATGAGTCAGTTACAATGTACATCAGATGGTGGCTGAAGAAGGAAAAGAGAAAAGAGGAAATGGGGTATTAGGGTAGGAATGGGGCTCATGGTGTTTAATAGTAATGTACTTGAATTAGTCTACATTTTATGTAACTATATCTTTTCTAATGTTAACACTTAATTCAAGGCCCAGCAAAGCATCAAAGAGTTGTACTATATCAAATGAAAATTTAGTGGGCCATATGAATTATTAGTCACAGAAGATACAGAGAATCCTAAAATTATAAGTTTCTGCTAAGTAGCAGTTTTAATGAGCATTTACAATAATCTCCCTGGCTGCATAGTATTACAGGGGAAACCAAACTAAGATAGACTGAGATCTTGATTAATATCCTTCATGTACTGCAAAATAAGTTATTTTTCTTTTTTACTCTGATACTGAATAATGATACATTGTGACACCCTCTTCAGATGAAGCTCAGATCTTACCTCTCAGGGATTCTAAGAACTTGAGCAGTTTGAGTTCTCAGCTAAAATATTCTTAATAATTTATCTGTCAGGATGTACCTAATCGAATTTTTAAAAACAAATGAACAGCTTGCATAAAAATGATCGACAGCAACCCTGAGCCCCTACACAGACACAAGTGCAGGTCATCACAGAACAACTCAAAATGACTCCAGTTTGGCTCAAAAGCCATATGATAATTGGTACCATCTTAGAACAGAGAAACCTCTTCAAAGACAGCAGCTGAGTCACTTCGTCCTTGGGGTTTTTCATTCATACAAGTTTGCACAATTTCTCCCAGGCAAGAAGACAAATGGTAAAGGGCATTAGAGCACTCTTTATAGAAGGTGGTGTTAATGGCTACCCCTGTGGCTATGTCCACACCAGATTTCTTTCATGGCACTGTTGGAACCAAGCGCACTTGGGTTGTGCTCCATGGACTCTTACAGAGATTGTCACAAAACAGCTGTTGTCTTTTCAACAAAGAGATAGCTAAACAATGGTGCTCAAACAGGAAAGTGATCAGCAATGTTTTTCCAGGCCATCAAAGAATTTACCCAAGAATATCAAAATGGTGAACAAAATTCCTTGACCACACTACCCATGAGTGCCATAGGGTTCCTGCTTTGGAGTCAAACATTGTTATAAAGCCTATCATCAAACTTTCTAATGGGAAAATAATAAGCTGTCTCTTCTGTCCCAAAGTTTTCCTCTTATCTTGACATTTTCTTTTTTGACACAGGGTCTCTCTGTGTAGCTCTGGCTGTCTTGGAATTTGCTTTATAGACCAGGGTGGTCTTGAACTCAGAGACCCACCTGCCTCTGCCTTCCAAGTACTGGGATTAAAAGCATGTGCCATCACCACTCAACATAACCTTTACATTTTCAGTAAGATTTCTTACTTGTTTTGAGGAGGTGGTTTTAAGCATGAAAGAGGCAGAGGGCTCTGATTTTTAATAGGATATTTAGGATTCTGAGACTATCAAAATAGCCTTCTTCAATGGATACTGTCTTTGGCAGATACTCAGTATGCCAGACGCAGGTTGTAGAACTATGAAGAAAGTTAAAGGCAATGAAGAAGGAGATAGCATTCAGGGACTTCAGGGAGAACGAAGATAATTGTGGATCAATTGTGCCAGACAGTCCAAAGCAACTTAAGACTTCAGTCAGGTCTTTAATTGTTTCTACCGCAGCGTTTGAAAGAGCATTTAGTTCAATGAGTGATCTGTTAACACCTTGTTGAGATGCTCCATCCATTAGTTGCATATCATCTTCGTCTTCTTATTAAGCTAGTTGGTCCACTGTTCCACCTGCTTAAGCCTGTCAAGAAATGACTTCTAAGTGGCAGCCCGAGAGCCAGAAATTGTGGAAATCTACCGAGAGAAGCTCTCTAGCTCTTTTGTTACTTTTCTTCTTTTCTTTGAAGAGTATGAACTGTTTCCCCTTCTTAAGCCTGAGCTCCTGGGCACGGAGACTCAGAACTGCACAATTTTCCCAGGTAATGAGAGTGAGTGAAACAAGATCATGCCAGCACTGCTAGGTGACTTCTTCACCTTGCAGAAAATAATAATACCTCCCCATGAACACCCAATGCCGAGTAGATAGAAAATCATATGTATCTCTCCAAGGAATTGTTAGAGGTCCCCCGAGTCAGCTGGTGTGACATGTCACAAAGGAATACACATTGAAACAGGGAGGCCAAGGAGTGAAGAACCCAGACATCATCTGCATTCGAAACAGAACTGTGCCCGTACCCCTGGGTGTTAACATGAACTTGGAAGGCTTATGGGCTGATGGACGAATTCAGGATCCTTCTGATGACAGTGGTACTCACAGACCTCAACAGTTTGTTTACCACACATCCTTTCCTGTCTCTCCTTGTCCAAAATTTAAAAGAGACATTGTCTCAGAAGGAGTTACCTTCTGTCAAGCCCGTACCCACTTGTTTATATGTGTTTGAGTTTTTAATTTTGTTTTCTGGTTTTCATAGCTTTTTTTGTTCCAGCACTAGACCCAAACACCTACATCACAGGAGCCGGTAGCTTATGACTTCAAACAATAGGCATTCAAATTCAAGTGATGATAGATAGCTCATGATTAAAATATCTCTTTTCTTTGTGCAACGAGCCAGCAAGATCCTTTGAGAGCATTTAAACCCTAATGCTACTGGGCTGCAGCACCCAGGGACTCCTCCACAGCCGCACCTTCTCAGGAGAGAGGCCAGTGTCCCAGTCCTCTCCGCTCCCTGCTTCCTTTCACCCAGAACCCAGAACCACACTAGCCCTTCCCCCATCCCCGTCCAGAACCTACTCTACAGTTACTATTTATTTCCTCTCCCCACGTATCTATCCACCGAGAGACGCCATTTAGAACATTACTGAGTCAATTTTTTAGTTTAAATACATTTCACTTGAAAGTCTATAGGATTTTGATGTGTTTGATTGGTGTAGCTAATTCAAGGCGGGGGTCTCCATTTTACAACTTGGGGAGTAGCTCCATCTCCTTGATGATAAGTTGCTCAGAGTAAAGGAAGGAAAGAGACTTTCAGTTATTGAATATTTAATTCTGGACAGCAGTTTAATCAGGTCTGGGATTTGGGCAGTGGCTCCAGCCCCCCCCTCCCCCCAACTCAGCACACTTTCAGTTCTCAGTATTCCTTAATTATCCCACTGAGATGTTTGAGAAGCAACTGGTAGTAAATGAACTTGGCAAATCAGCTATTACCCAAGTAATGAAATACAAATACATATGTTTGACAATTCCGCAGAGAAATTTTTTAAGCCAGGATCCTCAATGGATTGTATTGGCCAAGAGAGGCAAAAACAGGTGTTGTTATCAAACCGTATCTACAAACAGTTTGACAGGAGTTTTAAAATAATGCACAGACTTTCTTGCCATGAATTCCAAACATGCCAATTAACCTATGGAGGATCCTGATCGTCAAATAATGAACCAATATACACCCCACAGGATGATGAAGGGAGGGCTCCCTGTGACGTAGGTTAAATATTCAAGGCTTTTTCCACAACAGTATATCCAAGCATGCATATCAACTTCACATCTAACCTCAAACAAAACAGAGATCAGCTCTACTGAGAAAATTGATTTTATTCAACAGTAAGGCAAGGGAAATTAGTAAATTCAATATTTGTAGAAAGAAAATAAGCGAAGCCAGCTCTTCCTGGGGGTCTGAGACTATTCTTTGTTTTCGTAATTATGCCTTTATGTTTTAGGGCTCTTATTTACATTTTCAAAAGGGCTTGGCATAGTCCATGAACCGAGCATCCCCCGAGCACCCACGTTCTTCCACTGTGCAACAATGAAGTTGTCCCTGGACCGATACAAATTGAAAATGAATCCTAACTTTAGAGATGCTGCTACCCCGCTTCCCTCATTGTTTGGAGCTGAATCACAAGCTAATGATCTCCACTGCAGCCAAGTCCTTGGTGTGAAAGCATCTCATTGTAGAGGAGCCCACATTTACATAATGTGTAGCCTAAAATACCTTTGAATTCGAGGATAGAGCTCTGGAAAATAATTTTATCCTGGTTTCCTCATACCTGGATGGTGAAGGCATAGGCAGAAATACAGCAATGGGATGAATTTACTAATGTTTGCTATTGGATGGTAAGCCATTCTAAAGCTATGAAAGCCTTCAAAACCCCATAGGTCTCCATTTTGCCATTAGCTGCACCAGTTTAAACAGTCTGCTGCAAGAAATATTGACAGGTCAAGTACAGCTGGGAAGAGCATGTGTCCCAGTGGCCTTTACACTGACAGTTTCTCCCACATTAAAGAGTTAACTAGCAGCCAACCAGCTCGAAGTGGGAGCTAATGAATGAAATGGAGATTGATATAGACTCTCTTTGGAGGTGCATCGATCTGTATCTTGTGAACTCAGCTTAGGAATTCTGCAAGCAGCATTGCCTGAGTAACCCTGGCATGGTGCCCATTAGCAAATAACTCTTTTAATGTTGGTCTTCAATTGATATATTTATTGTATTGCATATTACAGTGACCCTTCCCCACTCTGCCTTGTCTTCGCTGGCTGTGGTAACAAGGAAATGGGGGGGGGGGAATCAGCAGCATAGCGTGCATTTGGCTCTGAGCAGTGTCAATGAAGTATTTAATTAATTGCATTCTTCATTTGCATGTGCCATACCAAAGAGGACTTCCTGAGGACACTAACTCCTTTTCCTTACTGGCCCAGCTAGCAATAATGGATCTGTTAAATATGAATTTAGACCTTGGCACAGTCAGTACTTCTTATGACGTTTTCTCAATGAAAGTAGGCTGGCTAGTCTAGCGTCCTCCAAAAGATACTAAGTGTGTTACTGTTAACCAGCAGAAACAACCAAAAACAAACCGTGCTTGAAGAGCTAAAAGGAAGTATTCTAGGTTTTGTCCAAGTCCATATGAGTTGAAGCATGCCATGGTTAGGTGAACGTGAGTGGACCCTTTTCACTTAAAAAAATAAAATAAAATTCTCAAGTTCAATATTCAACAGAATCCCCCAAGGAGCTTATGTTTCAGGAGGTACGGGTTGGGATTAAAATATGAATATTGATACTCAAAAAATGAAGGTAGTCATCAGGTAATAATCATGTTAATGTATGGAAATAAGACACTACCAGCAGGGACTAGAAAGATGGCTCAGTGGTTAAGAGCACTTACAGAGGGCCAAAGGTTCACAACTGCCTGTAGCTCTAGTACCAGGGGATCCAATATTTTCTTATGAACTTGGTGGCCACCTGCACTCACATATCAACACACATGCACACGTATATATGCATAATTATCTTTTTAATTTAAAAAGACATTAGAAACAAAGGAATTCGTTAGCAGGCAGGGGACAAGGAGTTAACCTAACGCAGTTAGCCAAAGCACAGAGAGAGGAAAGTCTACTATTCACAGTATCTACCTCACTTCCTCTGTCTAGGTGAGCGGAGACTCTCATTCCTGGAGCAGGGCTCCCCCTGCCACTGTGTCCACAGAGACGATGATTCCTTGGGAATCCAAGTCCAGTTCCCTATGCACCAAAGCTACTTATCATGCTGCCCCAGCCCCGCACCTCCACCTTTCTCCATTTCCTCTTTACCTCTCATGCATGCATGCAGAGAGGAAACTTTAATCAACTCAGCTTGATGATACTTTGGTCGAAATTACTGGTAATACATGAAACTGCCCCTAAGAAGTGACTTCACTAAATCAGATACCACCCTCTATAGGAAAAGAGCCTGGGTGCCAGAGATCGGAAGGTTTGCTGCCAGGCCAGAACTGAAGCCCAGTCCTCTGTCTTTCAGCCCCTACAGCTCAAGAACAAGTAGGTATAGGAAAGCGTAAGCCTATATGCCTTATTGTTTTGAACATGGATTTATTTGGAAGAAATACAGGGCCAACTGTCTCTATTGCTAAGGAGAAGAAGCAACACGCAGAATTATTTGTCAACAAGGGAAAACAATACTATCTGCAGTCTTCTTTCAGAGCTAGAGCAGTTGCCAGAGAACTCTAAAGGTGTTTAACAATGCTTGAGATTTCAAAGCAGCTCTTTTTTCTTCCCTTAAGTCAAAACAAGATGTATTGAACCTTACAAGATTCTTTACACTTTGCTAGGCATTGGTGCTGCTCCAGTTAAAACATACGGCGTTTTAGAATGGAGACAGGATCCTTAGTAAGTGCGCACAAACAACATACTCTCTGTGGGCATCCAGGGAGCCATTGAGGTCAACAAGGGTGTACGGGCAAAAGACACAAGTTTGTTGTAGGTTGACCAGTATGTCTGGAGATCAGGAATTCTGTGATGATGTGATAGAAAATGAGGTTGCACACATGTCAGCTGCTCTGAGTGGTGCAAAGACCATCTCTAGTAGTAACATAGAGGGCAAGACTGGAAACAGGGCAGTTAAGCCATCACTGTGAACAGGTTGCTGGAGACTTTGGCCAAAGCATTTTCTCGGGAATGGAGCTATGGGAAGCAGACCTCAGAGGACTGCTGATACGCACGGGTAGCAGGAAGCAGGGACAAGAAACCTAGGTTGCCTCCTCCAGAAGCTAGCCTAGGAAGGAAAGGGGATACAAGAAAGAAAAGTATCTTCATGAGACAGAAGAAAGCTTTGGAGGAATCTCACTGTGGACAGTCACCTCGACCTCCACACTGCTTCCTCTCAGCCCCAATTTAGAAGTCTCATCATATGCTCCTTCTCATAGCCCCACAGTCAGCTTATAACTCCCATTTGATAGCCTGTTTGAGAGAATCAGTCAATGTGACCCAAGGGTCCAACCACTCTCCCCAGCCTTGTCTGGGTCTTTGGCCTCTGACCATGTGGTCTTCTGTAGGCCACTTACAATCAACACAGAGAATTTCTTCTGAACCCTTAGGAACCACCTTCTCTGTGAAGCTAGCCCCTCACTCCTGGGCAGCTTTGTTTGGCTTTTCCAGATATGTGTGTGTATATATATATATATATATATATATATATATATATATATATATATATATACATATATAGTAGCCTCGTCATGTGCAGCTAGGTTTTCACACATCTGCAGTCTCTGTACTGCAATCCATGGCTGTAAATAGGAGGTCTGGGCACAGCTTATTTCTTATTCTACTGCCCCATGTAGTACCTGCCCATCATAGGCATTCACTGATAGTTTATGGAATAGATGAATGAACATGTTCACAAAGGACCATTTGCTCGGTGTCAGCAATGCAGGTTCACTCCTGCATCTGCATTATTTGCCTGCTTCAAATCTCTGTATTTGTCTGAATATAGATAAGAGGTTTTGCACAGCTACAGCAGTTTTCTTTCTAGGAGGAAAGGTGCCCTGCAGTGTGGGCTTTGTTACCACAGCTGGGATTTCCTCTTCCCCAAGTTATTCTCCAGGGGTGTGTTAGGTTCATTCTCTGCCATTTGTTCAGTGACTAGTAATGGCATTTGGAAAATGCCTTTTTCCTTGGAAAATCTAGGATGAACCTTGGAATTAAGTAGCCACTGCCAGAGTCTAGAAAGCATATATAACTTGACCATGTGTCAAAGCAGCCTAGGTATTGGACACAAGGCCTCCAAGTTCATAGTCAGGCCATAAGATTGTGCAATTCTTGAGTCCTATTACCTGGAACACCAAGCCACTCAATGACCAATCTCAAAATACTAAAAGTGAAAATCTAGCCAGTCATGACATTTTCCGTACCTCCATTTCCCATCTGGACTAGGCTGTCAGCACAAGAAATGCATGCATGGTAATACCATGAGTGCACACACATGCACATGTGTGTTCTTACAAAGAGTAATTACAGGGTTAAAGATTATGAGAACTGGTGTCACTGTTCCACTAGAAATGTTATATCCATCTTTCCTTCGATATCAATGTATGTAGAGGCATTTTAATTTTTCATGGGAAAACCAATCAGTTTGTTGCATGCTCAAGAGAAGCATCTCTTTAAACTGTGGAGAAGTAACCTATTTTAGAATGCTTTTTCTGGAATCACTTTTGGTGCTAGCAGTAAAGAATGAGTTCCCAATAATGATTGAAAGATATTGGATATTTTACACTGAATATTAGTCAGAAATATATAAGATTTTTATTCATCCTATAATACCAAACTCTTTAGGGAAAAATGCAAAATGTTCACTCTAACATGCCATTCTTTTTGGGGTTTTTTTTGAAGATTTATTCATTATTTTTTATATTTATGTGTATGTGGGTGCCCATGGAGACCAGAAGAAGGTGTGAGATTCCCTTGGCTAGATCCACAAAGCAGTTATAAGCCTTAGCATGTGGCTGATGAAACCAAAATCTGGTCCTCTGCAAGATCAGTCCATGCTCTCTTGACCTCCGAGCCATCTCTCCAGACACCAGCATGCCATTCGTCACGTCCTGATAAAGATGGCCCAGTGGTTACCTCCGGATCTCAGGAACCCGCTACTGTGTGAGAAAGTCTGTGCTCGCTCAGATTTGTCTCATCATTCGAAGGATCGGTTATAACCACATTTCCTCTGTGTGCGATGTTGAAGGAAAGATCACAAGAAACTTCTCTATATACACCATGTCTGCTTTGTTCACAGCCTTAAAGAATTCTCAAGCTTATAAAGCACTGCTTTTTCATCAAGGGAAAAAAATAGATTATACATTGTTCAGGAAAGAGAAAAAAATTATAAGGAGATTTCGCCTATTGAATATAATGGATTGTCAGGAACCCTTGACATTATTCTACAGGCAAGGCCACAGAAAGTCAATACATCTTAGGCAAGGTTTAATTTATTTGTAGGTTCTTACAACAAATGACTTACCTTTTTCGTTTGCCATTTTTCTTTTTTGCTTTTGTACTCGCGAGTAGCTACAGTTTTTATCTGTCTTGTTATTAAGCACAAAACAAGATGATCATATCATTATCAGCACATATTTTTAGGAGAGCTATTACACAGCATGATGAACACACAGAAACCAGGAGCTGTGCTAAGCATGACTGTTAGAGGCGCTGCCTTCTCCCTGCCTACGATGCAGAGTCTACTCCACCCAGGCACTGGACCCTGCCCCAGATAAGTGTTGCTTCTCTCCTGACGTGTGCCCCGGGAACTGTTCCCCAATGCTGGCCAAGTTTCTCGGGAAATCTACGTTAGATCTGAAAAATCTCGGGACTCCCTGTAGGGCCAATGAATTATTCCAAAGCAGCATAGTTCAAAACATGCAAAGGAGAGTGCTAGAGGTTTGGGGTCGCCACATCAACTGCCAATACTATTTAAATATCTTTTATATTCTAAGTTTGGGAAATTTCACTGTCAATTAGTATTAGAGATAATTCCAGTAGAATGACTTGGTGCTCATGGTTAATGGGTATAGTGGACTGCCTGTTCAGCACTCTGTATAAGCACAGCCGTGCAGACAGAGTGAGGATGGTGGGACTCCCTTGAGTCTACAACTAGCTGGCTTCCGAGCCCAATCAACCCTTCTGTACAATGCTCAGGTGGCAGTAAACTTCTGTTTGGTTTTGATGAGATGGGTCTCACTCTGTAGTCCAGTCTGGCCTCAGACTCACAGTCATCCTCCTGCATCAGTGAGTTTTACATAAAAGTTTTCCTATCTGCACCTTTAAGAGGAGAATAATACCAGGTATGTAGTACTGCTCTACAGATTAAATTAGATAGAACAGAACCTTCGACTATAAAGTGTACCCCTGAGACCTATAACGTGTGGCAAGGGCTGAGTGTCCCATCGACAGTGGCTGTTAGGACTTTTCATTACTCTGAGAATGTAGTGGTTGGTAGGTGTACCACCATCACATAGCCCCTTGGGTGAAAACTTTGAGCCCAGAACGAGAAATGCCCAACCTCAAATGAGGAAGTCGAAGCTGTGTAACTGTTACAGCAAGCATTTCAAAACAATTCTTTCCAGTCATAATGGATGTGGCAAATGTGTGGATTTTGTTAGGATTCCTTCTGACAGCCATGAACACAGATATATTTTAAAGTAATGTAACTGTCCTAAATCTCGAGCAGGGACTACAATGACTTCTAGTATTATTTTTCACTTCTCCAGTGACACTCGAGAAGTTATATTTGATAAATCCCTTCAAAGTTATTTGACTTAGAAAAGGCCCTGTACAATTTAACCTTGGCTTTGTTCTACTCAGACTTGTGTCCAAGGCCCAGCTAATGTAATACATCACAGAAGTTAATACACCTAAGCCTTCCCATATCATGATTCCCTGGACCACAGTTTAGGGAAAACCAGCTTAGAGTGAGGTGTTTTATATGTTGATACCTATTACCACCCTAAGTTTAAGACATACCCCTTTAAACTCAATTCCTCTCTGGAACAAACAATAAGGGAGCATACACTCTGTGTGCCACGTAAAGAATTTGGTATGTGTGTGCAGTGTGAGACCCTGTCTCACGGGATTGGATAATCTAAAGAAATAAAAGCTAGAGACAATTTTAAAATAGGAAGAGGTGACCTACTTTAAAAACCACTCACCCTTATACCTATGACCACAAATACTACCAAAGATGAGGCAATCTGAAAAGGTTCTGTGGATTTCCTCAGCCCTTCTTAGAACTCCAAGGACTTGCTAGTACTTTACCTAACATGGTTTCCTGGACAGAGATGATAGCTGATCCCAAATTCAATTACCTTGTCACTCCTTCATCTTCCTTCAGCCACCAGATCAGTGTTGGCACAACAGAAAGTTTTTCACCTTATCAATTAGTTTTTCTCAGTCTGATAGTGTACATGATCCAACTTTTAACTGAAAACTCAGGATTTCTAAGAGGAAAGCGAAAGTACTGCCTGGCTTGACAAGTTCCCTTAGGGGTAAAATGTAAACTAAGGCACTCATCACTCCGCCCTTGATTGTATGTTCATTCAACCATACCATCTTACTGCTTATTATATTCCCTGCCAGTCGTAATGCTGATGGACACATCCCATAATGCCCCATTCTTGCCCCCAGGGAATATATTTGCTACCTGACTCCATCTCTCAGGACACAGCACTCCCACTGGGCAAGTGGCCCATCATGTGACACTGAAAAAGCTAGTCCAAAAGCTCTACAGTGTTTGTCTTCACAGACCACTCCATGTTCCTGAGGCATTTCTGGTCTATCTGTTAACATTTAAGACTGTATTGAAATGGCCATTTTTTTTTTCCACAAATTAAAATCCAAAATCCCTAAATTTATTAGTTCCCAGGGTGGGGAAGCCTATAAAATATGCTAACACTATTTTATTTCAAACTATTTTTGTGTATAATTAA